>JANHFO010000623.1:237637-249981 GCA_032468095.1 Pareas carinatus
TTGCTAGAGTTGCTGTTCAAAATAAAGAAACGTGTTGCACCAGCCTGACTCCTGCCTCGTGTATCCACGCTCTAACAGTTCCAAAACTCAGAAACTGTAGATTTAACATAGTATTACAAAAAGAAGGAAATCACTACGGGTCAAGACGGCTCTATTTTACCACCAATATCAGAAATACTGTGTATATATATATGTGTGTGTGAACAATCATTTGGTATTGCTACGGGGTTTATGAGGTTGCATATCGGGCAACCTCAGGTGGGACCGAACAACTGAGATGTTGTTACAAAAGGCCCAGTTCATGTAACAAGAACCCAGGTTTTATTTATTTATTTATTTAATTAGATTTATTTATTTATTTAAATTAGATTTGTTGCCTCTTGCTTCCTCCTGCTCTACGTAAACTCTTGTTAATGAATAAATGCTGTTCTCGGTAAGTTAATCAAGTCACAATGTGAGAAGTTTGGAAATCATGGGGAGTTGTATTTAAAATTGAAATTGATGTGTTGAGGGGAAGAAGGGCAAATGAGGTCAAACTGCATACAACACATCAGAATCAGGAGGCTCTCATTTCCCATTGGGAAAGCACTTGTAATGGCAAATATGGTTTGCTCTAAAAAAAAAAAGGTAGAGCTCATCACTTCTCCAAGAACTTCTTAGCTGCTGACCTTTGCTGATTATATATTAATACATTTATCCTAAAGTGGAGCATTAGATCCCTCTCTGAATCATTCAGCCTAACACGTCCTCCATTCCACACCTGAAAGCTGGAAAGTTGAAGGTAATGAAACATTTACAAGAAAACTATCAAGCTTAGAGGACCCCACTGCTCAGCCCTGAGGTACAAATACTCTCTTCTATTGGGACCACTCATGGCCTGCAGATTCTGGGTGTTGTAGTCCCCCAGCCATCTGCCCTCCAAAAAAGATGGGATATATTTTCCTTGATCAGGTTATTATTGCAGAGAGAAAGATCCCCTCCCATCAAAACCACAATAAAATTATCCCCCACCCCCTCTTCCCAATGCAATCCTTGCCCATTCTCCTGCACTCTAAAGCCTTCTGTGAAATTTCTAATCTCACAGTGGAATTTTAAATTGTCGCTTCATGACTAGCAACATGTGCTCTGTATCAGCCCAAGCTTGTATTTACATACTTTTCATAAGAAATCAACATATGGTTCTTGTTTTGAGAGAGTGGAGTGCTTCATAGGACAATATCATTCCCTTATTAATAATTGCTTTCTTTCGGAAAGATGGCAAAGGAAGCCTTGTTTGTTCGTGGCCCTTCAAGTGAGAGAGGCAACAAGCTCTGCTAATGACGGCATTTTGATTCTTGCTGCAAGCTGGTTTGCTGTCAACCCTGAAAACAGATGAAGTCCCCCCCTCTCCCCTCCTCACCACTCTTAGCATAGGCAATTCCTAGCAGGAATTTCGCAGCAGACCTGTTTAAAAATGTTCCTTAATTTTAATATAGATATATTTTTGTCCTCGGAACCAGTTTTGCATATAGATCATTTTAATGGGATTATGGCTCTTCCTTCCTGCTCAATGCCTTTCCATTTTTGGCATCCTATTTAATTATTTCCTGCACACATTGGAGATTACCTTTCAGGGCAGGCTGGAAGTGTAGGAAATAGGAACCAGATATTGTGGTATCTGTTCCTTCCTTGCAGGTCCAGACGCTCGCCCTCTCTGCCTTTCTTCTAATGTTTTAGGCCAGGGGTGTCTAACGTTAGCAACTTTAAGACTTCTGGGAATTGAAGTCCACAGGCCTTAAAGTTGCCAAGGTTGGACACACCTGCTTTAGACACTTGAAGGCGTGTGTTTCCACAGAAAAATGGAAATAAACATCCAGACATTTTTTCCTGCTTATGTAGTCACAAAGGACCTTTGTCATTTTGTTGTGTTCCCATTTCTCCCCATCTCTTTGAAGTGTGGTGAATAACTCCTCTGCTCTTTCCCGATTTACACCCTCTTGGATTCAGCAGACAGTTATCATATCCACCCTGGGCAATCCTTCAGCCAAGCTAAACACCCCTGTCGCTCTTTTCATGTTTCCTCATAAATCAGCGCAAACCTTTCATCATTTCTGTTTCCCTCTCTGACTCCTGGCCAATGGGTTGACAGTGTTTTGCTATTTTGGTAGCCAGAGAATGGCTATTCCAGGTAAAGTCTGCCAAAAGGGCAGGATCAGTGAAAAAAACTTAATTAAAACCACCTTCTTGCTTTGATTCACCCCAGTTGTTTCACAGCCCGGAGGCTTCATGTCACAGCCCTTGGCTAAGAAGAGTATGACTTACTCATGCTAGCAGGGCCATTAATTGCACTTGTTCTAATGAGTGAGTAAGGGATTCCCGGATCAGCTTCAATTAAAAGCTGCTTTGAACAGCCCTTATTCATTCTGGGTTGCAACTTTGCATGCATCAAGCACAGAAGAGATTTTAGAACTGGTCCTAACTTCCTTCTCTAGTACATGAAAGTCTCCATGTTCCCCTTTAGCCTTCCCTGGGCAGAAATGTCCAACTTTTTGGAAGTATTTGAATTCAAACTCATTCTATTCAGTTGTCCCCATTCTGGGGAATGAAATAACCAGGCAAATCCTTCTGTCAGAGGGATTGCTAGGCAGTCTCCAAATTCCACGTGTCTGGGGCATCTGGTCTCAGGAGCGGCATTTTCAAAAGGAAAGTATTTTTTGTGGTAAATGACACTTAAACATGGAAGTGGGATTTGATTGTGATCCATCTGTGTGCGCACATGCCCAAAGAGCCTACTTTAAAATAATTGTGGTGTTTTGCTGTCCATTTTGCTTTTGTTGCTGAAAAATGACAAGCGAGGAAGTGGATGCACAATTGGCAAGTGCTTGCCTGCAACTGGTTTATGTGCCTCAGATTTCTTTAAAGCAACTGATAGTAAGCAGCATTCGTGAAAAAGTCATCAACGTATTTAGAGAGGGAAAGCAGGGAGCATAAACTATGCAATTGAGCCTGGGCAGGTGTTATTGTGAAGTTGTATTGGAAGGAAAAATCCAATTTAAAAGCTCAATGAGTCAAAATGACAGAATATACTGCAATATTGTGTTGATCATAAAATGTTCCAATATTATCTATTTTTTTACTGGAACAAACACAATTAAATACACCCTGATGTTTTTTTATTCATTTGAGAGTGAAAGGATCTAAGTATTTATTTCCCAAGATTTGGTAGAATGTGACCCACTGCATAATATTTAAGATTAGTTCAGGTATAATGATCTTGAACTAATAATCCCTGGTTTTATCAGCATAAGAATGAGCCCTTTATGCTCCTGCCTTCCCTAAGTCTCCTTAGTGATGGACTGGCCTAAAGTCAAATCCAAACCAGGAAACTATTATTTGACCTCTGCATAATAACAAAAATAAAGAATCCAAAATAGTTCAGATGCACCTAGAAAGCATGGTTTAATTTTTTGTGATACCTCACTTGGGTGTATAAGGAAAATAAAATCGACACATGGGTTTTTTGGTAAATAATCATTGAGGTATAATATATACTATATAGCAGTAGGGTATGATGATAGAGATAAATGATAGATAGATAGATAGGTAGGTAGGTAGGTAGATGATAGATGATAAGATAAACACATACATTTGGATATTTATATATTGCTTAAAAACAATAACAGCTGATCACACATACAGTAGAATGCAAATGGAGAAATTTCTTGTTATAGTCTCCATATTTATGCTATTCCCTTTTCTTTCTCCAAGTAGTTGAAATAATGAAGCAATATTCACGTGCTTCCATTTAAAACAAATGACGACCCATCCATTCACATGCATATCATTTAGTTACCCTCCATCCAAATCAATGAAACATGGGTACAACATTCAAAGTACAAAAAAACTAAACCTGAAACAGCTGATAATGAGACACATCAATACTTATATTATTTGTGACCCATTAATTCTTTCCATTTGGCTAGTGGCTTACTTGCGTAAACTGTTACTTTGCAGAAAAAGAAAATATAATTAAATATGAACATGGAACCTGAAAAATACAACTTTTAGTCTAAAACTAAGGTCCCCATAATTAAATTATTAGCTAAATATAAAAAATTGCCATAACATGTTTAATGAGGTATGCCTACCACCTCAATACACATCAAAATATGAAGCTCATCCTCAATAACTCCAGTAACTCTTTCATTGCCAGATTAGTTTATATCTATCTCTCCTTGTGTTTCTTTAACAGTTGTGTCACTTTCAGTTAAAACTAAAGAATTGGCTCCATTGAAATATATTTGCTTTGAGTTGGTACATTATGGGGAGAGCTGTTAGAGGTCTTTGCAGAGCTATGGTGAGAGAAGTAAATACTTCCTAAATATTTGTATTTTGTGTCCACCAATAGATCAGAAACAATAGGTGAAAATGGTTGGCTAATGTAGAGAGTAGGCAAGATGACTTTGCTAGAAATATGTAAGAACCACTATCTACGCAAAGGAGGCGGAAACATTTTTTTTAGAAACTGTTTATTATTTTCAACAACAAACAAAAACAAATGCACAAAACATAAAAGACCATCATTCAATATTCCAATCAACATGCCAACTGAATAAACATATTATCTATCATCCATCAGTACTTATTCAGTCATGTTCATACAATTTTACACCTACTCCTTCCATCTTCCATTAGACATTTAAGTTCTCATTTAATAAAAAGCCATTTTTCCATTTATATAAATGTTCACATCAGCCATATTCTGATTTACCAGTGCTGGTCTAGATTGTAATTCTATTAGTTTTACTCCACTTTTACAATATTTGTATAAGATTTTCTTTTAAACATCTTAGATATTTCTCTGTTATTACTTCCATATCATATCTTCGCTCTTATAGTCTTTCATCTAGTTCCCCATTGTTCTTCTTTACCTTAAGCAAACAAAACAGTTTTAAACTTCTATATATTTTATATAAAGTCATGTTTTTACAACATCCTCAATTTCTCATTTTTCTCTTCATTTAATCTCTTATCTTATCCTCCTAGTCCATTTTAAGCATCTTAAACATTTTAAATAATTTCAGATCTTATAAATCATCCTGTATATATAGCAAATTTATCATTTTTTCTATTAAGCCTATTTCAAACATAAAACATCTTAAGCATAAACTATATTCTCCTTTTATATTCAATCCTCCTAATCCATTTTAAGCATCTTAAACATTTTACATAATTTCAAATCTTATAAATCATCCTGTATGTATCACAACACAATAGCCAATTTATCATTTTTCTATTGAACCTATTTCAAATATCAAATCCGTATTGGAACCTCATAAGTATTGCATATATTCTCTTTTTATATAATATCTTATATAAGTCACTACACAATCAAACACCATTTTAATCTATAACACATTTTTAGTTATGTAATTAATCACTTATATCCTAATTGCCAGTAAAATTCTGAATTTCATGTTCAGTTACTCGTTTATATTATTCTTATCTGTTCAAATTTTTTCCATATCTTCCACCTCTGAGTCTCTTTTTTATCTATTGTTGTGTCTGTATCTCTCAGTCTCCTCCTCCTCTTCTTTTTTTCCTTCAAGCTCTCTCAAATCTTTCTGTTGGAATCTTATATTTCTTTAAAACTGATTTGTACATTCCTTCTCTTTGCTTGCTTCTTTGTCCAGCTGCACTTGTCATTACACTCAAAGAGGTGGTTAATACTCTCCTTTTAAAGTCCTTTTACCTTTCCTTGATCATCATTTGAGCTTTCGGGTAATAGTTCAATTTTTTTCTCTGAAGTATAATCACATCTCCAACAGCTTGCTGTTTTTCTTCTGTTCTTTCCAATTTGCCAATGTAGTTATCATCCATACTACAGTCATCCATCTTTTCTTTAATTCCACCTTTTTCTTTTGGCTTTAGTATACACCTGTCATCCAGCTTTTGTAAAATTTCTTTCAAGTTAGCAACTTGTGACTTCATAAGTGTCATTAACATCTCCTATATACATTTTTCCATTTGTGTTGTCATTATTATTTTTTGTGACAGTCCTTCTTTATACTTCCCTTGCTTTACAGCAGGTTTTGGAGTTTAGTTTCTATGTAAATCCAAATATTTCCTTTCTTGGTTCACTAAACAATTCACAGCTGCTTTCTCAAGGTCAGGCTTTCTCTCACTTTCACTTCACCACCGTGTTTAACTTTTAAAAACACATCCACCAACACCTTAGGGATTTTTCCCAATCTTACGATATGGAAGTAATATCTTTTAAATTTTAGTATAAATAAAAAAATATTTTCACTTTTCTAGACTCTTTATTTCAGTCCAATACTTTCTTTCTTTCTTTTTTTATAAGTAACCCCTTCCGTTTCCAGTCACCATTTCCCTCCTTCTTTTGGGCATCAAATCTTTTAAAATCTTCTTTTTAATCAAGTAGAATAGTCTTTTTGGAGTAGAATTTTAGTAACTCACCCAGGTGGCTATATGCTGATTTCAAGCTTATTTTGGCGACTTGCTTCCAAGCTGCTCTAAAACTGCTTCGCGGCTCGTCTGCGGTTAATCACTGCGATGAATGCAGCCCAGCATTGCAGCTCTTCCGAGGGATCCCTTCCCAGTCCCAGGATGGTCACCACTTCCCCTCCGACTATGGAACATCCCCTCTTCATTGCCTCTGGGGCAACTTTAGGGCTAGAACCGAGCATGGAACCAATCTGATCTACAAGTTGTCAGGCAGTTCGACTTGGGAGCTTCCCGAGCCTGCTGCCTTGCCACCGCACCATCCGCCGGAAGTCTTTCTTTTCTTGGCTATTACTATGGCCTCATCAGACAGCCATTTAGCATTTCTGCTTTTTCTGCTAGAAATATGTAAGAACCACTACCTATGCAAAGGAGGCTGAAACATTTTTTAAGTCCTGAGAAAGAAGATAGTATTCAGAAGTGACTCAGACAGATACAGTGCTAGTCGTGTCTGACTCTAGGGGGACAGTATTCATCCCCGTTTCAAGCCAAAGAGCCAGCGCTATCTGAAGACATCCCTGTGGTCATGTGGCCGACATGACTAGATGCCAAAGGTGCATGGAGTGCTGTTGCCTTCCCAATGAAGTGTTCTCTATTTTTCTACTTGCATTTTTACATGCTTTCGAACTGCTAGGTTGGCAGAAGCTGCTGCAAATAATGGGAGCGCACTCCATTACACAGCACTAGGGATTTGAACTGCTGAACTGCTGACCTTCCGATTGATAAGCTCAGCATCTTTATTCGTTGAGCCACTGTGCCACTATTACTATAGACACTTCAGATAAATGTAGTTCTGATTTTCACGGAGAGCTGAGGATCTTGTCAGATCTACCTAATGGACATGATAATTAATATCTAAGGACAACCCTGCTTGAATGTTACAGATTCCAGAATCTATATAGGTGTCATTTTTCTAATAATCTAGGGAACCCAAACAAGCTTTTTCAAGAGGCGACTGGACTTACTTTGTTTTTCTTTGAAGAGGTTTCACTTCTCATCCAAGAAGCTTCTTCAGGTTCTGTGCAGCTTGTATTCCTTCTAATGGGGTCTAAGTTCCACAGCCAAGAGATTTTTGGGTTCCTAGTTCAAGTATCAGAATATCTGGAACTGAACTGAGTTAACCTTTAGCCTTCTCTGTGGAAATACAAGAATGTTTTTAGTTCATTTTCCTTTGAAAAAAGGTGTGACCTGTTATTCTAATATTCCTATCATGAATCTTGTTATTCAGCCATGTATAGGATCAAGTTAGTCAAATCTCTAACAACTCTTAATTTTTTCTGCATTTTTATAGGGAGGAAGTTCACAGGAACATTTGATTCTTTTAAAGAACGTAATTGTTAAATGACAGGCCATGCAAATCCAATGCAAATAGAGAAGAATTTTAAGTAAGAACAAAATCAAAGCTAAGCATTGAGAAATGGGGATAGGAGCCATGACATGAAGCATGTCTGCTTACATGAGAAAAAATTTAGGAGAGATTCAGACAAACTATGTCTTGGCTTGGGCACAAAGCTAGCTGGATGTCCTTGGGCCAATCACTTTCTCTTAGCCCTAGGAAGGAGGAAATGGCAAACCACTTCTGAAAATCCTTGCCAAGAAAACTGCAGGGACTGATTCAATCAGTCTCTGAGAATTGGATTTGATTGAATGGAAGAAAAAAATATATCTATGAAGATATCATGCACACAGATATAAGCAACATTTTGCTAGCGCAAGGTTTGGATCTCCCCTCCCCCAATTTTTATATTGCAAACATTCCCGGGTGAACATCAGATCTGTTGAAATTTGGTCTATTGACAGGATTAGCAATAGAAAATTGACAATATTTTTTCATGAATAGCTCTACTACGCTATTTAATTTAGTTAGTCTAATGGGGACGCATAAAGAATTTTGCCCACAATGAGTTTTCCTCCTTTTGGCAAATAATAATAAGATTCAGGAAAGTGTATCTTAAAAGAGATGTTTCATAAGACTTCATCCTTGAATGAAAACAAAATAAAGCATCACATAAGTAGCAGATGATCATCAGAATGCTGAGTACTTTATTGTAATTATTTTTAAAGTACATACAAAAAAATCTTTTCACTTGCAAAACCACTAGCAAGATTTTTATGGTTCATGGCCAAATGATTTCTGTAATGGGAGAATAAAAAAAATGCTAGTTCTTCTCCTCTTGTTTAAAGCATGTAAAATCAATACAACTTTCAATTACCGTTATCTACTCTTTAAAAAAACGAATGTAACCTCGTCCTCTCTAAGGAGCTGTAGCATTTCAAAACAATATGTCTCTCAAGATAATCTGTGGTAAACCTTGAGAAGCAGCTTTGGTTTCCCCATTGTTTTTTAACGAAAAGAACATTCCTTGTTATTGAATGTCATGGCTGCTGTAGATGTAAATTCATGGCAGGAACTGATAATAGAATTGAGATGAATGGATGGTCCATGAAGAAGAACACTAATATTTTTCTTAGCATTAATTGATTTGTTCTTCATGCCTTGTTTTCCCATCTCAACCTGTTGTGTATTCTGTTTCTTGTTGACTATATTGGCGTTGCTGTTCTCCATGCCCTTTTAGTTTCAGTGTGCAAACCATAAAGAAGAATTAGCCAAATGTGACAGATTCACAACAAGGAGAGACTGTAGTGGGAAACTGACCCGTACGATTTACAGCTGGTTGGTAGAAATGGTAAGATGAAGCCCCCAGAATGAAATAGAATGGCTCATGAATCAGCTAGATCAGTTTGCCCACTGAGACATGAACATACCTGAAAGAGGTAACATGGCAAGGGTTTCACCAGTGTAAACATTCTATCTGGAATCAAAATATGGGATAGCTAAAGACAGAAAATTTACTTTATCTCTTTCTGTGTATCTAGTATATCTTCCAACATAATTTCAGTTTAAGGTTTAGACCTTAACTCTGCTAGTTAAGGGTGGGGAAAGGAGGAAAAAAACAATGACTTTAAGCCTTGAACAATCGCTCTTTTTACAAAACTGCAATCTAATCCCTTAATTCAGAGTAGAGTCAGGGCAACTGGATGGAGCTGAACATTTACTGGCTGGATGTCCTTCCTGACACAATACAGAGTTCACAGTAGATATTTTCCTTTGTGCTCTAGGAGAGAAACATCTGCCACTACCTTGGATTGATCTCTCAGCCTACTGAGTGGGAGGTGAACATCTTCACCACTAGGCCACCACGCCACTTCAATGTGGGATGCAAACTGTGAGGGTAATGAAGAAGAAGTGCTTCCACATTCCAGGTTCAGAAGTCGATGAGACAGTTCAACACCACCCAAATGCAATGCAGGTACTATGCTAATTGATAAATGGAATGCAGATTCTCCCTTAGAACATGTAGTCTATCTTCTGACAATTTGCTACTGTTCTCCAGTTCTGGAATTCTGCCATCCAAATTGATTAGTTCACTCCACAGGAGTCCAATTAGGTTTCATAAATTTTTTAGGAAACTATCCCCCAGTGTCTTCTAATTTTTACAACTTGACATAATATTATTATGTTATTAGCCAAACACCTGATGCAGGGAGAGATTTTTATCAGGTACAGTGGTAAAGAGACTGACATTGATCATGAAGTGAGTTACATACTTCTTAAGTGAATCCATGTAGTTGTTAAGTGAATCCATTCTCCCGAATGGGCAGAAACCAGCAAATAATGTCACAAATCATGATTATGTGACCGCAGGATGCCGCAACTGGTCATAAATGCAAGTTAATTCCAAGTGCCTAAAACACCAGTAAGTTACCATGGAGGTGAGTGAGCTGCAGTGGTAACTTTAAGGATGGGTTGTAAGTAACTTTTTTTTGAGTCTGCTGTAACTTCAAATGGTTGTTAAGCAAGGACCAACAACCTCACTACACCACCCCCAATGTACTTGAGAAAGGAATAGAATATTCTCAACAGCATGTGTGTGGAACCAAAACTTGCTGTAATGTTTGCATACTTGGTAGACTTGTATTATTAACATATTTTTTCTAAAAGAAAGTTTAACTTTTTCAAGTTATGCTACTCACTCTTACAGCCCAATACAAGTGATGTTTGACCATCTGGATGAAACAGAACGATGAGAACATTATGAGCTTAATTGGAACCATCAGGCTGCAACACAATTTTGGTGACATGCGATGCTAAGGCTATATATATATATAATCCACACTGAAGCTCTCAGCTGCAAAAATGTAGCTTAGCATGACCAAGGACCAAACTGAACACTAACAAAAAGAAGATCATTTCAGAAAGTTTGACTCCTCTTTATGATTTTTGATGGACACTTTTCATTTCAGCAGTGGTAACTCTTGTCTATTAGTTTTGATGTGTTGCTGATTGATTTATATGGCTTTATTCTATAAAGGCCTGTGCTGCAGAAATCCATCACTGTTGCTGTTATCACTATTGCCCCAGATACCTGGATGACATACTGTTGTGGAGTCAGATGGAAGGTTCCTCTCCAGTCAGATTCCAGCCGACTCCACCCCGCTCCTCACAGGTGGGAAAATAATACAAGCTGATTGGCTGGCATTGTTCTTGAAGACTATAAGGAACGATGCCAGGCCGGCCAGCTCCCCTGACTTGTACTGGACTGGTTACCTGACAATAAAGAGCTGATTTCACTGTCCTCACGTCTGCCAGTTCCTTGCGACCCCACACTTCTCTTCACATACCACCACCCCTCACATATCACCAGACACCATAAATTCATTACGCTTCAGTCAACTATGTGTCCAGATTGGTTCATTTCAGAAATTTGTTGTGTCATTTCATAGGCTGAATGAGAAGAACTTGCATCTCAAAAGCCCAGATAGAACCAAGGAGATCATTCTGCCATGAAATTATTTTGTGTTCCCAGAGCAGCGATTCAACACTCATGTTGAGCATCCTGCTCATTTAGCTTATTTATCCTGAAATCCTACCACATTTAAACAAAGCCAGCTTGTTTGGGCATTTTGAGAAATCTGCTCCTTCCCTTGTCTACCCACCCACCCCCCATCCTGCTCCAGAACCTCCGTTTCAATTATCAGCTTTTTGGGCCTCTGAGCCAGATGACATTTCTGCTTCTGGCAATCTTTGATGAGACTGGGAAGATCAGCAAGGGGAAAAGCAGCAAGAAAGACAAACAACTAATTTTCTGTCTTCTGGAGCCCAGAGAAGGGGACAATTGTCTATTGTGTTTGTCTATGGATAAATATCAGCATATTTACTTTGGCACCACTTTAATGCTGTCTGATGTTCTCAGGGAAATGGTCAGCACTGCTCATTCCATTTCCAGGATGAAAGCAAGAGCTTTGGACATGCAAGGTAGCAACTTGCGTAGGACTTGATGCTATGTTGGTTGGCTTCTCAGCCTTCATTTTGGGCAATAATTTTGGATTTTAGAGAGCCAAAGATGTCTTCTCAGGCCACGGTATTCCCATAAGTTTTTTTTATCTGTAGGAGGTGAATTTGGTTTCAGCTGGCTTGCTCATAGCATAATTCTTCCTTGATGCCTACTGCTATACTCTTAGTTGTTGCCTACTACTCTACTGTTCTCTACACTACTCTACATTCTATTCTACTTTACTCCTAATCCTGGGCATTGGGGTCTGCTTTCTGGTCCTCCTTAAAGTGAGTGCTGATCCTCATTTGAAGCCCGAACACTTCCCTCCCCTGACACATAACATCAGATTTTAATTTTAAGCTTTTAAATGTCTTTCTCAAATTGATTCAATGTGTAGCTTTCTAAAACTTTATTACCTCTTTTTCATTTCTGAGGCTTCCCTTGGTTTGGTCTCTCATCTCAGATTCCTTCCCCCCTCCCATCAACATCTCTCCCTCCCCCTGC
>JANHFO010000623.1:344126-356303 GCA_032468095.1 Pareas carinatus
TACACTGCCCTGAGTCCTTCGGGAGAAGGGCGGTATATAAATCTAAATAAATAAATAAATAAATAAATAAATAAAAAGCAAAGACATCACTTTGTCAACAAAGATCCGTATAGTAAAAGTCAGTACCAGTATATGACTGTGAGAGTTGGGCTACAAAGAAGGCTGAACGCTGAAGAATCGATGCCTTTGAGTTGTGGTGCTGGAAAAGATGCTTGAAAGTCCCTTGAACTGCAAGGTGATCAAAACAGTCAGTCATGGAAGAACTCTACCCTGAGGAAGCTAAGATTCAGGTATTTGGGCCACCTAATGTGAAGAGAGAACTCGTTAGAAAAGGCTATGATGCTGGGAAAGATGGGAGGCCAAAGGAGAAGGGGACGGCAGAGAATCCGGTGGCTGGATGGTGTCACCGATGCAACAGGCATGAGTTTGGGCAGACTGCAGGAGGCCATGAGGGATAGAGAGGCCTGGTGCATGGGGTTGCAAAGAATTATACATGACTTAGCGACTGAACAACAACAATAACAGGAATGAGATTAGCATAGTTGCACTGGTAACTTTAAAACCCAGGAGCTTTTAGCAGCCTATATCTCAGTGATGGTGAACCTATGGCATGCGAGCCTTCGCCCAGGAAAGCAAAAAAAAAAATCACCAGCAAGCCAGAGGAGAGGCCCGCCGAGTGGCCAGAAAGTGCTCCGCTGCCCCTGGAGAGGCCATCCGGGTCTCCAAAGAGGCCTTCTGGGTCTCCAAAGAGGCCTTCCAGGCCTCCAGAGAGGCGTCCCAGACCTCCAGAGAGGCTGCCCGCGCCTCCAGAGAAGCCACCCAGGCCCAAGGACAAGCCACCCGAGCACCGAGGAAGCACCCTGATGCCAGGAGAAGCTGAAGGTGGGTGAGCAGTTCCCATTCTCAGCTATGGCTGGCTGGCTGGCTGGCTGGCTCACTCCAGTGTCTCAGTCTCTTTTTTTCTGAGTTTGTGTCTGTATCTCTCTCTCTCTCTTTTATTCTCTCTTTCTTTTTCTTTCTCAGTCTCTCTGAACGCCTGTCTGTCTGTCTGTCTCTCTCTGTGTCTCATTCTCTTCCTTTCTCTCTGTGTGTGTGTCTGTCTCTCTCTCTCATTCTCCCTCTCTCTTTCTCTCATTCTTCCACTCTCTCTCATTCTCCCTCTCTCTTTTTCTCTCTCTCTTTCTCTTATTTTCCTTCTCTCTCTCTCCCTCTCCCTCTCTCTCTCTCTCTCTCTCTCTCTCTCTCTTTCTTTCTCACTCTCTTGTTCTTTCTGTTTCTCTCTCATTCTCTCTTTCTCTCAAAGCTGGAACAAATATCACACTAAAATGTGTAATACTTAAATAAGATTAAATTATGTCACAAGGTTGTCATGGGGGGGCATCGCCAGGGGGTGAGGGCGTCGTGGGTGGCCTGTTGCCATGCTGTCACTTTGCAATACATAAGTGGACTTTGGGTTGCAGCTTGGGCACTCAGTCTCAAAAAGGTTCGCTATCACTGCTATATCTATATGCATGTCCTTGCTGTCTTGCTGAACAGTCTCATTCATTACTAAATGAACTGTTGTAAGTTGACAACGTACCTGTATTATACACATTATTTTACTTCCTAGTAAAGGTAGTTAAAGGTTTACATCTATCTTAGTCACTTTCTTTGCGGATTAATGCAATGCACTTCCCATAGAGCTGCTCCTAAAAATTAGGGAGGAAATATCAACTGGTCAAGAACGCAGTGGCAAATGGAGCCCTGGGTCTGCTTAGATTTGCCCTCAGTACATTTTCCTTAAGAACGTTTCATGAAGGCAAGCATGTATATTAGTTATTTTGGTAATTTGCACAGCTGTGGCCAGGTATTCCTTAAAGTCTTTATATCTTCATCATTTTTAAGCATTAAACTATGCACCCCACATTTATTACTTTCCTTTACGTGTTGCACATCTGTCGCTGAGCAATGCAAATGTCACGTCATGTGGCCTAGAGATATAAGCAATTCCATGTCCTCCTTTTTGTGATCTTCAGATTTCCCATGATTGATGAAAACTGACAGCACACTACTATACAGTATTTGAGGTGTGAAATTCAAAAAAAAGAATATAAACTATAAAATAATGTTATGGTAATTTTAAAAAAGAAAAAAATCAGCTACATGCCTTTGTAATCAGATATCCACCCAATTAGCAGACATCAATTCCTCAGGAAAATGAGAAGCACAACTCACCCCACAAGAGTTGGTTTTTCCTTTCATACATAACAAGTAGCATTTTCCTGATAAATTACTAGTTAGTCTAACATTATTTCGATTAATAGATCTTCTGACTGTTCCATATTTCTAGATCTCTTCAGAGTATATATTTGTGTCCACAGCTGCTAAACTCATCTGGTAGGAGAAACATCTGGTCTGGTAATGCCCACCACTACAGTTGTCCCCCAGATTACAAACATCTAACTTATTTTTGTTCCTGATACACACTCTTTCTTTTTAGGACCATGTTGGTTTCATCTCAGTTTCTTCAAATGCATTCCATTGAGAGTTTCCTGAACAGCATCAAATTTATCTGAAAATCGGTCATTTCTGCAAAGCTTTTGATTTCTCCAGTCTCTTCTCTTAGAGTAGCTTACATTCATTCTTCTTCATGTTGTTCACTATTTCAGGAACTCTCAAGGCATCAGATAATACATTGAACTAGTCAACATTCCCTTATATTTTCATACTTATTCTTTGCTGTTTTTCCCATTCTCAGTTTGTAATAACAGCGGAAGCTACATCTTTGAGCTAATCATCTTTCAGACAAAGCTATTCAACGAATAAAGTCATCAAGCATTTCCATGGTAAAGTCTCTCTTCAGTCAAGCTCAGTACTTGTTGACTACATGGAGAAGTCTATGCTATATTCCTAACAGCAGTATGAAAGTGACTTGCTACTGCTCTCTTTTGAGATGATTTTCTTAATGATCCTACCATCTGTCCTTCAATCTTGGGCTCTCCAAGTATTAACCAAGTCCGAGTTATCTTTATTTCTCAAGATCAGGAATGGTTTAAATCAGGAGCCAGGATAGAGTTCAAAAGCACTATGAGTTTATTCCATGCAACCGATACACAAGAAGTTGATCTAGGTCAAGGCAAATCAGCACCAGATAAGAGTCAATGGATTTCAAGAGGGGCTGGATTTAGGTCTTTTATAGAGGCATAGCAATTTCAAACTTATGATGTGTTTGACCCCACCCTCAGACTCAGCCGGGTCATCTTCTACACTCCCACACAGTGTGAAATAATGCCTATGCTGTTGTCATTCAAGTCATCCAATCTCTTGCTATATTATTGCTGCTCCATACATAGGTACCTGCTTCGTTTAGCTACGACAGCCTTCTGGGTGATCCTGCTGGGATTATATACTCTGGGCATACACTCCCAGCTTTCCACCCTCCTTTCTTCCATGCCACCATAATGAGGCTGTTCAGCAAGACAGCAAAGTACATGTATATAGATATAGGCTGTTAAAAGCTCCTGGGTTTTAAAAGTTACCAGTGCAACAATGCTCATCTCATTCCTCTACTTCAGCTAAAACATGGTTGTTTCTCCAAAGCAGTTACATTTCTACCTGCTAAGTGACTTTTATCATTTTTATTGACAATAACTGTGTTTGTGCGTGTGTGTGTGTGTGTGTGTATGTAATGCATTGCATCAGAGAGGGAGAAATGCCTAAATGACAAACCATGAAGATATTTCCACTCCACACTTTTGAAATCACATTGCCCAATTCAAACCTGAAATGATGTCTTTGCTCAGTCCCTTATCTACGCTATGAATATACTGTATATGATAAAATTGCCTTGCTTTACTAGACCACCATAATGATAATAGAGATAAAATGTACATAAAATGCTTTGAAGTTTGCAAAAGACTGTATAAATACAAAGGATTTTGATTGCTAATACCTGCGTTTGTTATCAGCATTTGCATCATCTCATAAAAAGCACTGCTCTTCTGCAATTTTTAAATGTCCCCCCCTCGACACTTTTACGCATTTTGATAAATGTTTCTTCCAGTCAGACGAAGAAGCAGAACTGAAAGAAATTGAAACTTTTTTTTAAAAGCTAAATCTCTAAATCGTTCTGCCAACGACACACAGATATTTATGATCAGAATGCTTGCATCTGAACCAAGGCTTTCAGCAAGCATTCTGGGAGACTCTCACCAACTTTATGTATTAGATGAGTGTGACTGAAAGATAATCTGAAGTGGTTTAGAATTATAAACAGCGATTATCAACCTCCAATCAGGTATTCTGTGACATGCTACCCTTCTTTTTAAGATAAACTTGTTGACTATTTGGTCTTTCTGATGTTTTCTTGCTCAATCTACCCACCCTTCTTTCTGTCTAAATCTATATGTGTTTGTCTTCCTCCTTATTTCATGTCTGCCCAGTGCCTGCATTCCCCTTTCTGTATATTCCTTTTCTATTTCTGAATGTGTATACCTGTCTCCTACTTATTAGATGTCCATCTTGGTTCATCTGCCTCTATGTCTGTTCCCACTGACCTCTGGGTGTATGTGTTCCGAGCTTATGAAAGTAGAGACCAACTATAGAGCAGATTTTGTGAACTTTTTGTGATCAGCCATATCATCTAGGAGAGTCAGTTTGCATTTAGTCATGACTTCACAAAAGGAATCGCATCTGCAACATTTTTTTAAATGACAGTTAAGTCCATCCGCCTCCTAAAACTGGACGGTTGTGCCCTAATGTAAAATTGTGCCAATGGTGACAGACTTCAGAAGGTTAGCAACCCCAGTAGAACTATGTCTTGGAATAGGTTTGGGGCAAAGCCATTGTGGATTTCAAGAAACAACACTGGGCGATGAAATTTTTGCTGCCTGAAGACTTTTGCGTTCATGTGGAATTACCAAATCTTATTCTTCAGTGAAGTTCCCCATAATGACATCATCAGTAAGAAAAAAGGTACCCGAACTCACATCTTGTTAATCTTTTATTTAAAAAATTACATATTTAGTTCTTAACATAAATTTAATGTATTGTATTTAAGGCAAAAAAAGGTACTGGAACTGCATTCCGGTGTGTTCTATGACAAAAAAAAGCCCTGGGCTTCATTCATGATATTTCAAGTCTTTTCTTCAATCATTTCCATTACGCTTTCCGTCTGTATAGGCCTGGGTTTATTAAATGTTTATTAAATGTTTCTCTCTTAGCTTTTACTATTGCAGACCAAAATACCTGGAGGGAATCAGATTGCCCACTCTATTTTAGTAGCTCAGTCCTGCACTTGTTCACATGTGAATGTGAACAAAACCTTCCCTACATTTTCAGTAATTAATAGTTTTATAAAGGTTTAATGGACAGATGAAGGAGAGGGGGGAAATCAATATTTTCTCATTTTGCTTGAAGAGTTTATTCAATCTAGTTGAGATGTGTGCCAGCTGATTAGTTTAGATTGGTCTTGTTGCTATCTTTATCTCTAGTCTCCCACTCTTCCTTCATCAGGTTTTAGCTTTAACGTTGGTAGAAGGGATGAAACAAGGATTCTGCCAATACAATCCAAGGTTTTGTTTGGGGCAGAGAGAGCGATTCCTATGCAGTCCTATGTTCAAGCTTTATTCATTCCAGCAGCCCCAAAGAGAATCTGAGATACAATCCAAAACTATAGACTCTCATAAAATCTAGATCAAATGCATACAGCCTATTCTTAAATTCCATTAACTTTATTTTTTAACTTGAGATAGATAGGAAAAAGCAACCTGGATGTTTTAATGGCCAAGACTATTAAACAGGAATCTCTCAAATACTAATTATGTAAAATGAAACAAGCAGAACATTGGATAGCCCTCACGGATGACTTCTTTTCCAAATTTTAATTTTAGAATCCGACATTGTTGAGGGCAAGAAGGTCATCATACTATGTTTGTTCACTTTTTCTCCTACTGCGGTTCCTTACATGTTCTTTTTCTCCAACACAAACACAAGCACATCTTTCAAGTATTGTAAGGGGGGGAGGGAAAGGACCACCCAAGTGACTGAGCTGAGAAACATGGAATGGCTCAAAAATTATTCTCTTTTTAGTGGTTTCCAGTGAGAATTGTTGAGTATTGTCTTTTATAAAATGAATTTCTAATGAGAACATTTTTGTAGCAGATACGCATTCGCTAATTATAGCTAAGCAGACAGCAGCAACTTTATGGAGCTTTTCAAAAAGGGAAGATGGGCTTAACTCAGTCCACAATAACAAATTCACATGCTCACTTGAGAGATACTAAACACACCAAAACCTATTACATGCACTGTCAGTTTCCAGTGTTTTATTTCTGAACCCAGAAAAGGGCAAAGGACCAAATTTAATCAGCCATCATCTAATAAATCAAAAAGAAATCAGTAAGATACATTATTTAACATGATGATATTGTATGGAGAATTAGATTTATAATGGGAATTTCCTACTTGTTAAAATCTTTCTGTTATTATAAGAGTCACAGCCCTGCAATGAACAGGTGATTTACCCAGACACAAATCCTATTAAAGTCAATGGAGTTGGAAATAATGCATGCGATTAAAATTCTATCTTAGTTGTCCAAAGGCTGTTAATTGTATTGGGACCCATGCAGTTTAATATTCCAGTCAGTCCAGTTTGAGAGTTTAAACATACTGGCTGTTTATTTGAAGTTGTATTTAAATATTATTGTAGCAATTTGCACTCCGCATATTCTCATAGAAGTCAAATAATCTTGGTGAAGCAGGGGGGGGAAATTCTGTTGTCAGATGTGACTAGATTGATCTTTCCAATTATTATTAAGGATAATATTGAAATTGTGGTATAAAAGCAACTGCAATTCGTAGAGATTCTATGACTTGGGCCTATGGGAATATCAGGTTTGCCTTGGTTCCTGGTTCTGACATTCCACTTGCTTTTCCCTCATCAAGCTTTCATTTTGCTCATGGGTACGTGAACAGTTGGGCATTTTTTATCTTTCAGGCAATCAGTCATAAGCACCAGGGCAATTGGCGTTTATCCTCATCCCCAGTAACTCATTAGAATCCTTCCAATGTAAAGGTGTTGCCATCCAGTATTGTGCTAATGTTGTCTTGATTGCAGATGTTCATCTGGTGTTCTTGGTAGAATGTTGGTGTTTTGGAATCCTTGATGCTCTCTGAGCTTGGTTGTTCTCTTGCAGACATTTCATTATCATACTAGGTAACATCATCAGTGCTAGAAGGGAATGGGGTTTGATTTCTTTTTATATACTAGTGATTTATCCTGTCAGTTTTAGGGGGTGAATTCTTGGTGGTTCCTTGATTGGGTTGTTTTTTATGATAGAGCACGCTCCATTCATCATATATTTTAGTACAATACTTCACAACATACTCTTCATTGTGTGAACTGTACAGTTGTGATTCAATCAATGGCACGACATAATGACAAGGTTTGATAACTTCCACATAGGATAGAAGAGTTCTGAACAATGTTAACTAGTTAAATGCTTTATGTAGGAAAAAAACTTGTTTCTCAACCATTCCAAAACAAATACAATGGCATTTTGGAAGGAAAAATGCAGAATTTTAGATGACTACTAGTCAGTCAGTCTCAGGAACAATTTCGTTTCTTCAGAGATGTGGAGTTCAATATTGATGTCTTTTTTTCTTGGAAAAATCGACTTGCTCAAATTCTTTCTTTTTTAAAAATCAGAATGATGGTCAATTCTTTCAGCAAAGGTTATTTCTTAGATGTGGTATACAGCAGACATTTGGAATGATCAATATTCAAAAGTTATCATTGCCAGGTTTTAATACATGTTAACCACAGAATTACATTTCTTGTCCAATTTGTAACCACGCTTCAAAGTCATTGTTTTAACCATTTTAAAGAGTTATAGGTGTCATATTTTTATTTACTGCTTATTTCATTTAGATCAGTAGTATGTAACAAGTAAACGTGCTTGGTTAAGAGTAGGGCTTCCATGGAATAGCTGTGGCTGGGCTTTTCCCTAATTTGAATTGATTGCTTGGAGGAAGATGTTGTAAACAGTAACACAATACACTTTTACTGGCACTTAACAGGAAAACATGCTTAATCCCTGCTCTCCCTATACTTGGAAAGACTCAGTGTTAAGTTTATAGTTCATTATAGTGATAAATCTCCTGATAGCAAAAGAGCCCGGGGTCTGCTTTCAGCAGAAACAGTGGATTTACTAGAAACTGAATGATTCTCAGCTTTCCCACTTGGTTCCTTTCCATCCATTTCCAGGTTCATCATGGCTAGCGAAAGTATGTCAGCAATAAGAAGGGCAGTTGTATTAGCTTAGCACAAGGTTGACAATATAATATATTTAGGACTAAACTTTCTCAAACAGAGTACAGGTAATTCTCGATCTACGATCACAACTGAGCCCAAAATGCTAAGCAAGACAGTTGTTCAATTAATTTTGCCCCATTTTACGACCTTTCTTGCCACAGTTGTTAAGTTAGTAATATGGATGAAAAGTGAATCAGGCATCCTCATTGACTTTGCTCATCAGAAGGTGACAAAAGGTGATCATATGACCCCGAGACACCTCAACTGTCACAATATGAATAATATTATATGAGTAATCATAATATAAATATGAATCAGTCACCAAGCATCTGCGTTAGAAATTCTGTTTAGATATAGCACCACAGATCAAACAGAGTGTACAGTCACCATGTGATTTACTGCTTTTAACTATTTTAACTGTAACAGGAAATAGGAAACTCTACTTAGAACAAAAGAACATACCCTGTTTCCCCGAAAATAAGCCCTTGCATGATTTTTCAGGATGCTCGTAATATAAGCCCTACCACAAAAATAAGCCCTAGTTAAGATCATCAGCCAGATGGATGCATTTAGCACCGTATTTCCCCAATATAAGACCTAACCGGAAAATAAGCCCTAATGCATCTTTTGGAGCAAAAATTAAATAAGACTTGGCCTTATTTTCAGAAAAACAAGGTAGAGTATATACCATAGATCCATACTTGTAAACACTGCCATCTACTGGATGAATACTACTGTAGTTGTTGCATATTCCAACAGTGTAAATTTTGACCATGTGACCATAGGTATGCCACAACAGTCGTGTGAAAACACTCATAAGTCACTTTTTTCAGTGCCATTGTAACAGTCACTAAACAAATGATTATAAGTTAAGGATTACCTGTAGTCTGCTCTGATGGACAGTTAGGATATTCACAGGAGGTACAATGTTTGGAAACAAATCCCTTAATCCAGATTATTTATGAACAAGCTGGAAAGCCCTGACCATGATGCCTTTACTTGCAGGAATCTACTTCTTCTCTCCATGGAGGAAATTCTCCATTTATTCTTCCTCTTTGCTTTCTGCTTTTTAACCAGTTAGTAACTCATAAAAGGACAGATGCAACATGAGAGGAAAGCAGGAGCACACATGAAAGATCAGGTCCCTTTTTTCCCATGACTGCTAGGTTTGCTCAAAAGCCTTTGATGGAGAACTTTGTCAAAGGCATTTTGAAAGTCTAAAAGTTGCTCAGAGCTTTGCTTTGCTAAGAATTTGAGGCAGTGTCTTCTTTCAATGTGCCACAACTTCAGACATCGTTCTACAGAATATACAAGCAGTCCTCGACTTATTACCATAATTGACCCCAAATTTCCATTGCTGAGCAAGACAGTCGTTGAGTGAGTTTTGCAACCATTGTATGACCTTCTTTTTGACACAGTTGTTAAATAAATCAATGCCCTTGTTAAATTAGAAACACAGTTGTTAAGTGACTCTGGCTTCCCTACTAACTTTGCTTGTCAGAAGGTCACAAAAGGGAATCCCATGACCTCAGGACACCACAATAGTCATAAATAAAAGTCAGCTGCCAAATTGCCAATTTTTAAATCACGTGACCATGGGGATGTTGCCACAGTTATAAGTCTGAAAAATGGTCATAAGTCACTTTTCGCTGTGCCATTTTAACTCTGAATGGTCACTAAACAAATGGCAGTGAGTCGAGGGCTACCTGTAATGGGGAAATTAGTATATAGGTAGCATTGATATTAGGATTGGATGAAACTCTGTAGGCCAATTCAGAGAAGATGAAGTTTAGCACACCTCTAATAACTGTTGGGGGAAGAGAAACGACCAGCCATCTCAAAAACTGTTTCCTTGAAAAATGGATCTTGCCATTTCTGCCCAACCTTGCCTCCTAGAAACTCTCAGTAAACCATGAGAGAAGAGCTGGACGACACATTCAGACACATACTTAGAGACAACACATTATTCATTACATAGAAGAAAAGCCACACGCCTTTTATAGCCACTGCTGGTAAAGAGAATAGAAAGAGTTCTAGCAATTATATTTTGCATGCTTTCTTCAATCTTTTTACATTACACCTAGACCAGTCCGTAGCATGCCAGCAACCGAATCGCACATACCAGTCAAGCCCCATTCACAGAATGCAGGCAACACACAAAACCACACCCCCTCCAGTCCACAAAAAAACCTTTCTTCATGGAATCGGTCCCTGATACCCAAAAGGTTGGGGGGCACTGACTTAAACCCCAAGTAAAAATTGATCTCAATGTTGCTTCATTTATTCTGTGTGGGAATGATTGTGGGAATGCTACAAGTTCTACTTTGAGGAAAGCTGTATACGTGTTGCGACTGAAGCGTCAATCTTATTTTCACCAAATGCAATAATTAGAAGGAATCTTATGTGTTTTCTAATCCAACTCTCTGCTAAAGATGCCATTGACACATCTAATTGAAGTAGCTGTGCTCCCAAAATTCTCCATGAAACAATGGATATATATGCACAGAAGGCCTGTTTCTGCATAGGACCCCTGTGAAGACCGGAATATTTTTAAATTACTGCCTTTTGATTTGTTCTTAGATCTTGATTTTGATTCCGTGGCACTTTCGATATGCCTGGTAATAATATCCTAATCAAGATCAATTCTAGTCACTAAAGAACCCCTTTGCTTTTTGATGTGGTAAATATTACACCTGAAACAGCTCGCCTGTATCTCTTTTTAATAAGGAGCCAGGTTTCCATGCATTAGTCAAGATGAATCATGAGGACATCTATGTAAGACAAAGGTCAACATCTAAAACAAATCTTGCTGATATAAGTCAATGTAGCTGGAAGCAAAGTTCAACTTTCCACTTTGCTTTGAAGTTCTCTTATGCACTTGACTTTACAGAAATTGAGATCTATTCTGGTTTAGTCAGAGAGCCTACAGCTTCAAAATACACAATCTACAGAGTTGATCAAGGACAGATTGCGTAAATGAGGTCTTTTGGTCTCTTAGAAGCTTCCCAGACAGAATCCTCATAAAATTCTCTTCTCCACCCTGGTAGAGTTGTGCCACCCTCTCCTGACTCCACGCTAATCTTTGGTCTAAGGAAGCTGGGTGCAGCCTTCAAAGCAAATGAACTGCCTTTCAGCTCTGAATGCAGTTCCTGTCTCTGTTACAGACTTTGTACGTGACCTTGATTGAGTCACTTAATCTACCAGAGTCTCACTTCCTCAGCTGTAAAACAGGGATGTTGCCATGTCCTTCAACTAATCCTTTCATTCTGTTTATATTGCTGGCAAGGTCTTTGAGGAATAGCCTTTGTCTTATTGATATGTTGATATACTTCATTTAAAACAGGAGGAATCCATTTCCACTTATTTCTTGACCTTTAGGTGCAAATATATATTCTGAAGCTATAGAACAGAGTTTCTCAACAGCTTTAAACTAGGCGAACTTCAACTCCCAGAATGCACTGACTGAGGAATTACTGAGACCTGGTTGGGCCAAGAGGGAGGGGTTCCTCTTGTGGAACTGTGCCCACCAGGTTTCCGCGTCTTCCATCAACCAAGGGCCCTGGGGAGGGGTGGGGGTGTGGCATGTTTAATCCGGGAGGAGTTCTTACCAAGGGAGATGTTCTGCCCCGGACTAGGTCGAGCGGTGCCGAGGTGTGCGCGTGGGCGCAGCTGGGCCAGCGTCAATGTCCAGTGGCCAGCGACCCGGGATTGCGCCGGTGGCAGGAGGAGGGGGGGGGGAATCCCCCAGGTCCAAGGTCCTCGGTTAGCGCCGTCCGGTCGTGCACTCCACGAGTGTCCGTTCTCCCCACGAGGCGGCGGGAGTCAGCGTGGTCCGTGGCAGGATGAAGCCCACACCCGTACAACTCCACCCAAACAACAAGCGT
>JANHFO010000623.1:360044-375212 GCA_032468095.1 Pareas carinatus
AGACACTGGTAAGCATTTGTTCCACATAAGAAGAAAACTCCTTTTTCTTCCATGCATACTCCCATGTTTAGAGAAAAAGCGAGGATTCTTTGATTGTTTTCATTTGTCCAAACTTCTAAAGTCCCTGCTATTCGCATGCCAGGGAAGGGTTGTAAAGGGACCTCCAGGGAGGAATCCCGTTGTTTGTCTTTAAAAAATGTGCCATCTAGCA
This sequence comes from Pareas carinatus, assembly GCA_032468095.1. Classification (NCBI taxonomy): domain Eukaryota; kingdom Metazoa; phylum Chordata; class Lepidosauria; order Squamata; family Pareidae; genus Pareas; species Pareas carinatus. The sequence goes on from JANHFO010000623.1 coordinate 360,256, forward strand.
TATAGCGTGAAGTTATGTTCCCAGGCGGAAAAGGGACACACTCCTTTTCAAAGGAAAGAATGGCGAGCCAAGGGTTGTTTTGGGGAATGTTAAAGGGTCTGGCGCAGGTCACATAAGGCGCCCGCAATCCAGCTGTCAATATTCGGCCAGCCCATTTTTGAATCCCGATGGCCGGGGCACCTTTTGTTTAAAAAGGTGGTGGGCAGATGGAGACACATCTCTGGTTAGTTGTGTGTCCTTGAGTTTTGATATGTGAGCAAGGAGGATAACAGAGGGACATTGCTCATCTGCCAGGGACCCAACAGGAATACCAGAGCCTTGATCTCTTCTTACACACAGAAGGGGTGTCTCTTGTATCTCAATCCCTTTGGCTATTGGGCCTACAATGGGGAGGTGGCTTTCTCCCAACTTTTGAAATGTTCTTAAGAAATCTTCATGTAGCTTAGATATTGCAGTTTCTGTTCTTGTTTTATCTTTGGAAATAACTATTGTGGCTCTGTTGCTAGCCCAGAGGTCAGGTGCAACTGGCACAGCATGAAAGGATGAGGGGTTGGCGGACAAACACAACCAGCATCTTTGGGCTAATGCTGGGTCAGAGTGATTGACAAGGTTTTGACTTATTTCCAAGATCCTTGACATGTAGTCCCCTTGTCTAAGTTGCTGTCTTGTCTGATTTTTTGGCCTTGGTACAAATGGGTTTTTTTGTGTGTGGGCAGAGGCCAGGTTTTGTAGCCTCGGTATCGATGGGCTCCAATACGTTTGGACTGGGAGCGAGGACGATCCGGGTCTACACCGGGCATCCTGCTTCTAAGCTGTTCTTCAGGATCTATGGTATTTCCAGATCTGGTCTCTGTGGCAGTGAGGAGCCGGTGGGCCTTTTTAGGAGGTTGGAAACTACTGTTCAGGACTTCCCCACTTATGAGGAATCTTGCTACTAATAGCCAAATGCTCAATGATGTCATGATGGATTGTGTGTGTCTTTTACCCAATCAAGCTCCATGGTCTTTTTCCATCCTGGTGCTCCAAACTCAGCAGAATTTCATTCGAAGCATCACCAGAGACTGGCTGGGACAACAGCAGAAACAGAAGCAGAAGGACAAGGTCCATAATTCATAGGGCTTTATTAATTCCCTTCCTGTTTCCTACACCAACAACAGGAACTGTTGAATGAATCCAAAGCACTCTCATGAGATGAAAACGCCTAATATAATCAGAGAAACACTCAGCTTCACCAGGAAAGGAGAGAGAGGTACAATCAAGAGCAGAGAGCCAGCCTGTCCCAAACCTTTTCCCTCAGAGCTTGACCTAAATAACATCACCTACAAGATCTTTGCATATGGCTTCAATCTGATGTCTCTGTTAAAGGCATAGAAATCTCAAAGGCCCAGATGGTCATACTTTCAGTGAGAAGTAACTTCTTCTCTTGGGATCCTGAAATCTTCGGGGGTTCATTGTGCACAGAGAGAGACTGGAGAAAAGCATGTTATTGAAAATTCACAGATAGGCCCCTGGGGACGTTTATCTGTAGTGCTTGTGGCTTTTACTGTCCAGAAAATGACAGAAAATGACAAGGATTGTCAATGAACAAAGGAATTGACTTCTGATGTCCTTCAGCATGGCCTCTTGTCTCCAGAGACGGTTGGGGAAGGTCACCCAGAGCTATGGACTTTGGTGTCACTCTAGGCTGATGTCCCTCAACTCTGGTGCTGTCTGTCTTCGAACCCCAAGGAAGCAATTGGTACCTTTGAACCCTGCCTAATATTAAATATTGGCCCTGTTTGGGATTTTACCTTATATTCAGTTTTCATATATGAATCTTAAATTGGAGCTGGTTTTAAAATTGCTTGTGCCTGATGTAAAATTACAATTTGGGAAGAAACCTCCATTTGCTTATCAATGACAGCCACTATTAGCTGCAGAACTTTTATTATACAACTTAGAACAGAGGTTTTCAAAATGTGGGGTATGCGAGGTGCGGGATTCCTATCCAGTGCTTATCTAGGTGGATTGTTCCATTTACAGAAGGGACTCACAGTTCCTCAATGTAATCTTGACCCATCTGGGGGAATTGCAGGTGAGCAGCGTATCCCTACATACATTTAGGCAGTTTAGCCCATGGGGGATGTAGGGACAGTTATATGTTTGACCTAGACAGCAAGTAGGCAATGTTATAGCTAGAGGCACATTGAGCATGGCTGCTAGTTTTTACTTATTTTTATTTATTTATTTATTTATTTTATTTTAGTCAAGCATATAGAACATCAACAATAGTAAAGGGTAAAAAAAAAAATATGAACATATAAGTAAATGGGGACAGTAGGACAAGGACGGTAGGCACATTAGTGCGCTTATGCACGCCCCTTTTATAGACTTCTTAGAAATGGAGTGAGGTCCACTGTAGACAGTTTAAGTCTAAATGTATTGGGGTTTGAGATGTAATGTTGCATGTAATCCCTTTCCTGCACCTGTCAGTCATGCTATTTATCCGGAAAAGCACCAAACTCTTAAACAGCCAGGGTAATAAGTCACAAATATGAGTGAATTTTGTCCTCAACTAGTCCTGAAGAAATGTCTGTCCTGGCAATGAAAGATGAAGGAATTCATTTCCAACTCCTTGTGGTACCCAGAGTTATTTTTTTTTACTCATGACTCCTGAACAATATTTTTTTAAGCAACAAGAATGCTATCTGTTTCACTCATGTTTGCAAGACTTGACAAAACCTACAGAAAGCTCCAAGCACAGCAGATGAATTTAAGGAAGCTAAGCATCCAGGTGTTTCTTCCACACCATTTGAATAGGATTTAGTCTTTACATTGGCACAGGCCAATTTTTATCCTTTCAAGAGCTATCCCTGCTATTCCTTATTCCTTTCTCTCCCTTATTTTCAATTCCAGACCGAAATGGAAAGCAACATGACTCAATGCTTTACTGACGTGTGGTCATGAAATGTGAAATACAATTTATTCCCTACAATTTGTTGGATTAAGTGCTTAGTTCAAAATGCAAAGATCTGTCCGCAAAGGTTCTTCTATGTAGAATTAATATCATAATATCAAAGTTTTATTTTAGTGGGTACATGGCACCAAAGATTAGCCACATATTCTTTCAAGGGTAAAACTGATTAGCCCAACCGTTTTAGGGTAATTTTTGTAATATAAATATTAAATTAATTTAATATTAATTTAATATTAATTATTATAAAAATATACTAACAGATAAACAAGAAAAAACCATTTTACCTGAGTGAATGCTTCCTGTGTTACTGAGTGAAGTGTGAATACGTATAACATGTACATAAATGTGCTGTTCTTTTCTGATTCTTTAACAGATAATACATTTCTCAGACTCGGGTTGAAGTTTTTCTATTTTTCAAACCTCGGAATCTATTTACCATATTCAATTACTTACCCTGAATCCTCCCATTATATTGAGACACAATCCTTCATTCAGACAGCGGATGCTGAGCAACATGCAGTAGTCAATTACTTCCTCACAGTTTCTTCCAGTGTACCCTGGCATGCAGCTGTAAATACATCAACAGAGTTCAAAAGACTTGAATTCTGTAAGGCAAATTCATAGAACATAGAATAACAGAGTTCAAAGAGACCTTGATAGTCTTCTAGTTCAAACCCCTGCTCGAGCAGGAGACCCTGTGCTGTTTCAGACAAATGGTTGTCCAATCTCTTTTTGAAAGTCTTCAGTGATGGAGCTACCACAACTTCTGAAGGGACACTATTCCATTGGTTGATTGCTCTCACCATTAGGAAATTTCTCATTAGTTCTAGGTTATTATTATTTAGACTTATATACCGCTTAACAGTGCTTCACAGCACTCTCTAGGCGGTTTATACAGCCTATTGCCCCCAACAATCTGGGTCCTCATTTTACCGACCTCGGAAGGATGGAAGGCTGAGTCAACCTTGAGCCGGTGGGAACTGAACTGCTGAAGTGATGACAGTTAACAGTCAGCAGAAGTAGCCTGCATACAAATGATCATGATTATGCTTATGTATTCAAATTGTCTATGAATGTATCTTGATTGTATCCTTGTTATGTATGTAGGTAGGTATTGAGCATGATGACTGAAGACAACTTCTTTGTGTGTCCTGACACACATGGCAAAAATAAATTCTGATTCTGATTCTGATTCTGAAGATGATGGACTCTTCCTCACTGGTTGCTCAAAATATCAGAAATCAAATTTTGCAGGCCTCTCAAATGATAACTGAGCTACCTGCCTCAGATCTCCTACAGTGCCTTTAGTCTTTCCTGAACATCAGCTGAATCTCCTGATGCACTCTTGGTGAACCATACCCCTTTTATCCAAGACCTCCACCAGCATCTAACCTTTAGTAATAGTGCACATTTCAGTACAACCTCAAGCCACAATTTGACAAAGAATGTCTTAATACCAAAAAAGATCTTGATACCGTTTACCAGGCTTACGTATCCAATACTACACTGATGGCTACACAGGATCTCTTCCAACAGAGGAGCTACTACAGATAACTCCTGGTACGCAAGAACAAGGAAGCCATGAAAAACAACTGGAGACGACTCATTCAGGCTGTCAAATCCAAAGACTTAGACTCATTCTGGCATATCACATCTAGCTCCTAAAGCAATGGTCCAGCCATGATGGATGACCATATCCCCCCTCCTAGGGACCTAGGAGGCATACATTTAGGAATTCTACCTGAACACCTTAGTTGAAAGGTGTTGAAAGTGGATTCCCATAGCCAAACTATAGAAAATCTGTCAATATACACTGCTTTCAAATACCACTTGCTACAATATATAATATTGCGAGGTTCTGGATGGTAGCATTTAAAATTCATCAGATGATGATGATCTATGTTACAAACTAGTCTTAATGAGCATCAGGTTTATCATACTAGAGTATTCACTGACTTGATTTATTTTGCCATATACTAATTTTCATGCTTCCCCAGATCCCATCTAATGCTCCTGTCTCTCCTTTCAAATTCTTTTAGATTCTTATTCTTATATATAGTTTTTGTTTTATATCTTTTAAATTTTTATGATTTTTTTTGCCCTGATGTATCTTAGCATTGGGGCTTGGAAAATTACAGAAAATATTTGAAATACTTGCAAAGAGTTTTGAAGAATGGGTTCCAAACATAGCAGCTTCAGTCTCAGCAATGATGCATATTTCTATGCATAGTCTATGTCCCAAATACATTAAAGAAGAAATCTCTGGTGCAAAAGAGAACATTTGGGAAGATTTACAAGATAAGGAGATGAAACAAATTTTGCTTGATGCAGAAATATCAGAACATAAAGAATCTGCAGAAGTATTAGAAAGTTAAAAAGTATAGACTATAAGACAAAGAAAAGAACTAAAATGGAAACACAAATGACAAGCCAAGAAATTGACCCAAATAAAGCTTTTTACTAGATTTACAAAAGAAGCTGCTTAGAGTCTAGAAGAAATCTTTGCGGTGGGAAAAAGAAAAATAGAAGACCAATCAAATATTTTGACAGCATCTGAATAAATATTCAGATTGTTAGAAGCAAACAGAAGAAGTTCCAAGTTGGTTAGTTTGATCAATGTTAAAATAAGACATGGGATCCCTTTATGAAATTTTCATTGACACTAGGACTAAATTGTTAATGATATATGGAATTTATCAATTTATAACAAATTTGTATAAGAAATTTTTTTTTTAGATATTTATTAATCAAATTTGTATAGTCGCCCATCTCAGTAAAAGTGATTCTGGGCAGCACACAACTGGATAAAAAATACAGATATAAAAACAGATGCAAAAAATATAGAAATGTACATTAAGAAAGAAATGGTGTAAAATACACAAAGAAAACATACAATAGGGTGTGTTATGGGAAGAAGATATAAATTCATGTAACATTATAAATAAATGAGTTATTAAGTCTGTGTTTTTCCTTAAGATCAGAAGCTACTACTGCATAAGAATATTTCTTATTCTTTTCTCATTTTCCTCTGTATCTTTTATTCTCATTCTCCTCTGTCAGCAATTTCCCCTAAGTAAATGGCTGGATCAGTCTTTCACTGTACCTGCATGCTTTTAGATATTTCCCTTTTCCATTATTCACGTAATATGTAATGCTTTCATCATTAAAATTAAGTTTCTAAGCATGACTTTATTTGGAGGCAACTTGTTTGAAATTTGATTTCCATTAAATGACCAATGAGTAGCATAATTAGTTCATAGCCTGGTTTAACATTCTTGGGAAGTGAAGTGATGTTTTATTTGTTGAATATTTTAGTAGAAAAAAAAGTTGCTCCAATGGTAAATGAAAATTCTGTCAGAATACTTCTTTCATATGTGAAGCTCTTGATTTATATTTTATTCTGCTTTGGGGTATTTTATAAGGTACATATTCAAATGTATGTAAAAAAAAGGTAAAAGAGGTACACATATTCATTAAATGCATGAGTAAGTAAAGTCTTTAACTCCTCTATTTAAATAATTCAAGATTAGGCTTAATTGGTAAATCAACCCTTCAGTACACCATCCATGCAAGCAAGTAGCTTAATATGGAAAGAGTTTGCCATTGTCTTCTAAGGTGTTTACTTTACAATATTTGTTACAGTGTTTGACTATACAATCCAAGGTAGGTTCTGGAACCTCCAAATGATCTCCATTCATGTACTCACCAGGAACAGCCTTGGTTAGGTTTCTAGATTGGCCAAAGTCAGATAGGCGCTGCCATCTAGATAGCAAATATTTACTCTTCAAAAATGTAGCCACATCATTAAAAAGGTGAAGACATCTTCAGGTCAAGCTCAGTTTCAACTGACTGTTCCATGACTTTGTCTTGTTGGTGTTCTGGAACTGTATTGCCTCTATTTTCTTCTGGAATGCTTTTTTTTGGTATATATGTTTTATGAACCATTTAAATTAAAATAATAATAATCAAATTTTTTTCAACGTAGATCGATTGGGTATGCATTCAATTGGCATATTATTATAAAAATCCACTATCACTAATACATTTTTAGTTTCTACAACTTCATTTTTTCTTCAAGCCATTTGTAAAGCAATGTCCATATTTGCAAATATTCTGTTTCTTCTTTCTCTTTTAATCTCATAGTTAGTCTGTCCATTTCTGCACAGTCTAATATTTTCCTGATCACATCTTCTATCTTTCTTCCTTCCAATGTTGTACAAATATGATTCTTGCTGATGTTATTATATGTAAAATCAAATATACATTTTGTTTCTCAAGTTTCTGTGATGTTATACCTAGTAATAATAGTTCTAGTTTAAATTCTATCTGCGTTCCTAATATTTGTCTTAACTATATATGAATCTTTTTCCAGCATTCTTGTGTATAATCACACGTCCACCACATATGATAAGAGCCTGTTTTACATTTACGTTTCCAACATTTATCTGACACATTATTAAACATTTCTGCAATTCTTTCTGGTGTCCTATGCCATCTATGAAACATTGTATGTAAGTTTTCTTTATATGATGCAGACATTGCCATTTTGTAATTTCTTTCCCATAGCTTTTGCCATTTTTCTAATTCTATAGAATTTCTTGTCCATTCCTGCTTAGTTTTCTGAGATCAGTCAAGGTCAGCTAGGTATTTTACCAAACAACCTCTATTCTCTGCAGCTGGGATCCATTAAAGTTTTACCCTCCCAAACCAGGTAAATGTGAGCAAGGCAGAAAGATGAGAGCTCAGGTTTTGCAAGACTCATAATTAAGTGGCCTGTCTAGAAGGCTATAAATCCAAATAAAGAAGTCGGAATTGTTTTAAGGGATCTAACAGACGCTAGTCAATGCTCCATTCCATAAACATAGTCCATGGTAAACTATTAGAAATTCTGTTTATGTATAGCACCACAGATCAAATAGAGCATACAGTCACCATGAGCCTTCCTGCTTAACTATTTCAGGAAACCTGGACTTCTCTCCAAACATAAAAAGACATAGAGTATAACCATGGTTGCAAACTTATAGACATTGCCATCTACTGGTTGGCTGCTATTGCAGTTGTTGCACAAATTATGCATTCCAACACAAACCTATTCTTCAGATTTATACCAGGCCTGGCAAAAAATTATGCTTGGCTACTTCTTCTAATATTAGTTTTACTCCTAATGGTGCCTAAGAGACCATCAGGAATGCAGAGGAAGATACTTGTCAATGGGATAAAAAGTTTGACTACAACATACAGACAGAACAATGGAAAAATATGTGGATGAAGTAATTTAAATTTAAATGTTGTTCTCTTAAAGAGAATTCTTATTAAATGATGTACCTCTGGGATATGTCACCAGAGAAATGCATGAAGGCACTTCAATTTTATGTTGGAAATGTGAAAAGCAAGAAGGGACATTTTATTAAGTTTGGTGAATATGCAAAACAGCTAGAAAATTCTGGATTCAAATACATGGACTGATTCAGAGGATGTTAAGGTTTAATATACAATTGAAACAGAGGTTTTTCTTTTGGGATGGATGGGCAAACAACTGGAAAAACGTTGTGGCCCTTTGTCTTTGTATGTGATAACTGCAGTATGGTTCTTGTATGGCCAAAGATGGAAATTTTATCTGACATTACCCACAATGGAGGAATAGCTGGTGAAAATGATGGAAGTTGCTAAGATAACTAAAATGATGTTTTTGATCAGAGAAGATCAAAGACAAAAATATACATTTATAAAAGACAATATGTACGTTTAGTACTGTCTACCCCTTTCAGTTTTTTGCATAATATGCAATGCTTTCATCATTAAAATTAAGTTACTAAGAATTATTTATTTGGAAGCTTATGATCTATGGTTTTGATGATTAGGTAGAATTGATGACAAGAACAAGAGATGGTATAATCAGGTAAAGGAAAAAATCAGTAAAGTAAATCAGAAACTACTTCTTTGTATCTTTTCTGATTTTTTATTTTCTTTCTTGCACTTTTAGCTTTTTAGTTTTTGTTACTTTATATTAGTCTGCATTAGTGTTTTTCTTTTAAAAATATGTAATAAGATAAAGTCCTCGACTTGCAACCATTCTGATAAGCGGTATACAAATCTAAATAATAAATAAAAATAAATAAATAAATTTAGTGACCGTTTGAAGTTACGAAGACATTGAAACAAGTGACTTTTTTCACTTTTCACTGAAATGATTCGCTTAACAACTGTGACAGGAAAGTTTGTAAAATGGGACAAAACTCACTTAACAACTGCCTTGCTTAGTAACGGAAATTTTGGGCTCAATTGCAGTTGTAAGTCGAGGAATACCTGTATTATTATATGATATCTTGCTATAAGATATCCTATTATAAGATATGAAATCTTATCTTATTATACGAACAGCTACTGTGAAATGGGAAAAGAAGTCAAGGCTTGCTTTCCAGTGCCAGATCATATTGGCTGGATCAGAGAAGCTTTCCTGGAGGATTTTAGCCTAATTATTTGTAAAACAACTTTCCAATTGAAATTGGTATGGTTTAGGATACAGTGGACCCAATGTTATTTCTGTCTTGTTCTGAAATCTCTTCCTTCAGGAGCCCTCACCAGTAGGGACACGTTCTGTGCCACTGAGAAAATCTACTCGCTTATCAATTGAGTTTCTCTTTGTGGCTGGAGTGGGTCGTTAACCCTTTCCTAATCTCTGCCAACTAGCACAACTAGAATTTTAAATTGCCTGTACAATCTTATTTAAATATTGCCATTCTTGCTCCAATAGCCTTAGCATTGGCCACTTTCTATATAAATATACAATATTTATGCATCTTCGTTTTGTACTGAATTTCTGCAAAGGTCGCAAACTGCACAAATTATTTTTTAAAATAACAGACTAGAAAAATGGATACAAGCTACAATGTCACATTGCATTATCATTACCATTATATTAACAGTTGATAGGGGGTACACATTACTTTCTCGTGATGCTTTTTCTGAGTCTCAAGCAAACTGCACTAATCTGTAATACTTATGAAGAAAGTAATCACCACATGCCTAAGTGTCATGTCTACATTTTGACAGGCATGGAAATAAAATTTGTTTAACATTCAAAGCATTTGATTAGCAGCCACATATTTTGGAATGTAATGTTTGGTAAATGAACAGTTTTTATACCATAAGAAATGTATCCAGACACTGACAGACCTAGATATCATAGCACAGAACTGAAATTATATACAAACTAAAATGCTGGATAATTTGTTTGAATATATAATTGAAATATGCAAAAATACACACACATACATACAATAAAACCTAGAGATTTGTTGTTTACTTTTAAAATCTCAGTATTCAACTTTTGATATCAAATATTTGAATACAGAAGAATGTTTAATTAATATTGTGATTCTTCTAAGCAAAGCTAAACTGAACAGGTGAAAACGTCTAAACTGGGAAGTGCTAACTACCTGGATGGGAGACCCCCAGGAAATACTATAGCTGCAAGCTGGACTAGGAAACAGAAACATAAAGAAAGCAACAGCAAATCATTTTTTCGCTGGTGTTAAGAAACTCTACTGGCAAGTCAGAAAATCAGCAGGACTTGGGTTTGACTTAAAGGAGATTTTGACTTATGCACATCTGACTTGGAAAAGGTTGCTTGACTTTTTCACCTTCCAAATTCATTTCAACCTCCATGTGAAATACTTGGCTTCACTGTTGATCCTCTGCCAGTATTAGTAAATCTCACTCTGGGGATATGAAATACAGCCATCTTGTGGAGGCATCATGTAGTGCTGGCCTCCAAAACTGCAGAAGAAAAACTCAAGAGGGGGGGAATTCAATTACTTTTTAGTTACATGACAATATGTTAATTGAGACACTTTAATTACCCAATTCAGTGAAGCTTTTTAACTCTAAATGAGACTCTTCGTGGAAGGCTCAGCAGTATAGCACCAACAGACATGTGCAACTTGTCATGAGATGGCCACGCCAGTGTAAATGGGTGGCATTTCAAATGTTCAACTAAGGGTGAAACCTCAGCGGGTAGTGAGCTTCTACTAGAACGGAACTTCTTAAAAACTCAGAAGTGCTTTTCTAATTGCTTCTGTAAAACAAAAGACAAAAAAAAACCCAAAACCTCAAACCGCTGCTACTCCTCAGGAGGGTAGTATAGGCGCTCCTCGATTTACAATCACAATTGAGCCCAAAATGTATGCTGATGTGTGAAACATTTGCTAAATGAATTCTGCCTCATTTTCCAATCTTTCTTGCCGCAGTTGTTAAGTGAATTGCTGCAGTTGTGAAGTTAGTAACACGGTCGTTAAGTGAAATCTGGCTTCCCCATTGACTTTGCTTGTCCGAAGGTCGCCAAAGGGGATCCCATGACCCTGGGAACACTGCAACCATCATAAATATGAAGCAGTTGCCAAGCGTCCAATTTTTGATCATATGACCCTGGGGAACCTACAGCAGTCGTGTGAAAGATGGTCATGTCACTTTTTTGAATGACCACTAAACTGTTGTAAGTCGAGAACTACCTGTAACTGAATTTTCACTGACGAAAAGTACCCAGATTATAGCCCTTAGAAAGGAAAGGTTGATGCAATAGTTCCTTTGCTTTTTTTAAAATCATGCAACATGAAGTCCAGATATACCATGAATTAGAAAACAACAGCACTGAATTCCAGGACACTGTTTTAAGTAAGTTGGTTCCTTTCCATTTGAAATCAACTAATTCATTTCCTTATTTTGGGTAGGATGGCAAAAGGAGGTGGTGTGGCTATAGATATCCGGCTGTAGGGATGAAAGCTTCATCGTAGGATCAGGCCCTCGATTCCTAAGCAGAGCAGAGACTCCTGCAACACTCCTTTTGATTATGTTTCCTCCTCTGCTTTATTCTTAATGATTGCTGATGTTTGTTCCATCACACTGTGACCAGACCTGGTAGATCAAAATAGCCAGTCATCTTTTTTAAAAAAAAAAAAGCTCCCCCCCTCCTCTTTTGTTCTTTGTTCTTCAAAGAAACCAAATAATCTCAAGCTTCTGAAAACCTCAAAGGGTGAAGGCAAAACATCAGGGCTAAGAAGAACAATGGGGGTGCATCCCCCAATGGAGATCCATGTCTACATCTCTGCATGGTTATTACAATAAAAAAGAAGAGAAAGAAAGTACGGCCCTTGTACTAAATTTTTTTTAAAAAAATCCTGGGTCAATTACTGTCACCCCATGGAGATTTCCAAGTTGTTGTTTAATGATCCTGTGCAGCCCACGTAGACAGAAAGCAAGGTTTCGCATTGCATTTTCTGCATCCCTAATGACAGATCGCCGTGAAGAAAATATTTTAAGAGGGCAGACTGCATGTTGTCGAAAAGGCCTGCTCTGTTATAGGCATCAGCATTGTTCATTGTCTTAGGAAAAAAATAATTAACCAACCAGAATATCGAGAGCTGTGCTGCAGTCATAACCATCAACCCAACTGCGAATTTCTGTCCAATTAAAAGAAAGCTTGAAACCAGCGGAAGCTTCTTTTCAGATCTTCATATTTGTGCTGTACATTTTTGAATACCAATATTCTATACATTCTTGCGAAATTCCATGGATGCCGAAACCATTTCTCAATTAATTGTGACTCATAACAAGATGGGTGAATATTGGAGAAGGGAAAGTCCTAAACCAGGGTTGTCAAACTCAATTTCATGGAGGGCCACTGCCGTTGCCACCGCAGTCACTATAGTCTGTCCTCCTGCACCCCCTCCCCCGGTGACTGCTGCTGCCCTGCGTGGTTGCTGCCCCCCCGGCTCTCCATAACCATTGCTGCCACCCCCCCAGAGCTGCCAGCCTCCCGCACCACCACCATCCCCAGGGGAGCCCCATAGGCCAAATCCAAGGAGACCGCAGGCTGGATTTGGCCCACGGGCTTTGAGTTTGACACCCCTGTTCTAGACATTGGAACGTACACTCAGTGTAATTTTCTGACAAGTGTTAGTAACTACAGCATAGGTAGTGAACTGAAAAAAAATTATGTAAAATTAGAAAAGTGATACAGGTATAATCATCTTCCCACAGCCTGGGCCATAGCCTCAACAACGAACTAAGACAAACAATAGATGATCCCTAGGATCCTTGGTGGAATCTGAGTTTGGTAGTGAAACATCTGCTAGAAAATCACCAAACTACATAACATCATCTGTGCTAGCACTAGCACGGATGATAGTACCTAGTTTGGTAATGAAACATCTGCAAGAAAACCACCAGGTTCAGGGAGCACCATGAACCCAAGTTGAACTCTGAACTATAAACAGTAGATGACCCATTCATAGCATTTCATAGTGACCTCATTCTGAAACCTCATTCTTTTTCAAAACCTTAAACATCAGTGTGCTGGCTAACTTCAAGGAGCCTAAGAGAATGGAAATATCATGGTTTCATGTCAAAACAAATTCTTATTGCAGAATGGGTGATATTTCAATGAATCATAACTTTTCTTGCTATGGTTCTAAATTCTATATTGCAGAACTATGCATTTAAAAAAAAGAGAAATGGCTCTGTTCTCAATTTTCTCTGTCTTCAAGATTTGTGCTGCTAAAATAAATTCAAAAATGTATGCAAAATTTATTTACATACTAAAACTTGGGTCTATTCCCCAAAATAGAGAATGCTGAGTGAGGACACGGTTAATAAAGCTGAATTAGATCTAGCTAAATCTGGAACCCATAAAAACAATGTGGCAAATTTATTCTAACTCAAGTCCCTTTAGTGTCAATGGGAATCACATTCATTAACTAAGAACTCAATTGGTAAGACCTGTACATAAGTAAGATGCAATAAAGGCATATAGGACTGTATGAAACCAGTTCGTTGTTACTTATAAAACATTTAAATCATGGGCATCTAGCCTTTTGGTTTATCTGGGCTGCGTTGAGTAAAGAGAAATTGCCTTGAGCCAAATATAAAATATATAATATAGTTAATGTATAGAAATGTTTATGTTAAAGGTTTATGATCTTGTAGAGCTTCATTACTAACCAGTTATCTGGGGTCTCATGCAGCCCACAGACCATGAGTTGGATACGCCAGATTTCAATGTTGCAGCTGTCGTATCTTTGGAAATGGCACAGACCTTCCTTTGTGGTCTATGTTTAGACTAAGGAATTATACAAGGAGAAAGGAAAGGAGAACCATCACAAGAATAATCAATTGGATTAGATTTAGGATCTTCTTGAATGTGTGTTCACAAAAGATTTTTAAAAAGACTTAAGTATGTCTTGCAAACTGTCATTCCCACTTTATCAACCTCACAGGGTAGACCAGATCAAGAAATCAACTTTCCAGAAAGGCTAAAACTGCCTTTATTGTGATTGGCTATGATAACAGAATCTAACAAGTCCTCCTCCATCTTTCTATATTCAAGTAAATCAGGGCAGTCTATGCCATTGTGCTGTTCCCCAATATTATCTAGTTCCTCGAGATTTCATAGTGTTTCAGTCCATTTGTCTAGTTAATGATTCTTGCATATGCCCATCAAGGTCATCACCCTTACTTTTGACACTCGCCTAGATTCAGAAAATTTTATCACAAGGGTGATCTGAGTGATCAGACCTCAAATGTCAACATACATGAATGTTCACATAGGCTTGTTCACAAATTATGGGACTGGAGCCAAAAATATGACTGATAGTCCTATGTCAGATGACCATGAAAGGAATTCAGACAAATTCATGGAGGTTAAGGCTACTGGTGTCTCTAAGGCCTGATGGCTATGAATGAATTTCCTCCAGAATCAATGCCAGATGCCTCTGAATATCAGTTTTGGAAGAGCAACAACATCAACTTGCTATTGAGTTTTTTCCTCCTCATGAGGAGTCACAGTAGTCACCAAGAAAGCACATCTCAAACTCTATAGCAGAGGTCTTCAACCTTAGTTCCTGCCTGGAATCCATACTATTTGACAGACATTAATACAATTGAACAAGTCCAAAGGTATTTTACTAGAAGATTACTCCGTTCCTCTACCCTCAATAGAATACCG
>JANHFO010000623.1:430364-442910 GCA_032468095.1 Pareas carinatus
GGAAGGAAGGAAGGAAGGAAGGAAGGAAGGAAGGAAGGAAGGAAGGAAGGAAGGAAGGAAGGAAGGAAGGAAGGGGGTTAGAGATGGTTCCAGGATACTAGTAAGGGGTTCACTTGCTTTCTAGGAAATGGACATATTTAGAGAGAGTAGACAATCTTGGGATACTTTGTAAGTAGGCAAGACGTAAG
This sequence comes from Pareas carinatus, assembly GCA_032468095.1. Lineage (NCBI taxonomy): Eukaryota > Metazoa > Chordata > Lepidosauria > Squamata > Pareidae > Pareas > Pareas carinatus. The sequence goes on from JANHFO010000623.1 coordinate 430,553, forward strand.
GTCATTTTGGTAAACCGCCATTTTCATAATTCCAAATAAGTTCAGGGGTTCAAAATAGCTGACTTCATTTCATCTACTGTAGTCATCTGAGGAAACACAAACTGGCATGAAATATAGGTAGTCCTCAATTTACAACCATTTGTTTAATGACTGTCCAAAGTTACAGTGGCACTGATTAAAGAGACGTATGACCAGTTTTCACACTTAGGACCAATGCAGAATTCCTATGGTCACGTGATCAAATTTCAGACATTTAGCAACTAGCATGTATTTACGATGGCTGGAGTATCAGGTGATCACTTTTTGTAAAATTCCCAGCTGGCTTCCAAGAAACAAAGTCAATGGGGGAAAGCCAGATTCAATTAAGAACTGCGCGATTCACTTAAGAAGTGCAGTGATTTGCTCAACAACTATGGCAAAAAGGTCATAAAATGGGCCAAAAGTCACTTAACAACTGTCTTGCTTAGCAACAGAAATTTTGGGCTCCTTCTTTTAATAATATTTAGAGTCAATTTTGCTTTCATGTTTTTCTTCTCCATTTCCCAAGCATCTTGTGTTCGGTCATGTATTTCCGACAGGGCTTGCATTTTCTCCCCCCAGCACTTTATCCATTGCTCAAAGGAATAACGCAGTTCCAGCAAAAAATGTTCACTGTCTGTTATTATCTCCTTTGGAGATCTCATTCTGCTTCCATCTATTCTTCCCCAGGTTTCCATTGCAGCTCTCCTCTCAATGCTAATCACCAAATTTCCAGCACATATTCTTACACGTCCAATTTTCCAAATTCGCCTCTCATTTCAAGTTTTATCTCTTTTTTTCTTTTTTTAACGAGTTGCCAGTTATCTCCAATGCAATCTTCATTCTGAACTTCCAAGTTTGTTTTTTTTATTTCGCCATTTTCTTCCTCAGCATGCCCTTCCCCGATCGTGCCAATTCGCTGCTTTTCAATCTTTATGGGAAAATTTAGGTCTTATTCTAAACTACTCCCTTTTTTCCCAGACTTATAGGGAGTTATTTGTCAGTACCGTATATTCTTTGACAGGTGATTTAAAATTTGTTGTTTCCATCTTGTTGTTAATCTTAGACTGTTCTACAGTCCTGAACTCAATGATGCCTAAGCACCTATTCGCTCGTCTAGAGAAAAGGTTCTAAAAACAGCAAGCATTCGTGTCTGCTGCCGCCTGGCACGCACCTCTATTGCAACCCCTCTTTGACAACCTCTACGGGGCTGCCTAGGACCTCATGGGGTCCCCAAAAATACGAGGAAAGAGACTTCGGCTGCCGGAGCTTCGGCTGCCTCGTCCCTATTCAGTTGAGACCGGAACTGGAAGTCCAACAGGCATCAGATTTCAAAGGCTAGAACTTATATCCCGGCCAGTAAAAGAGTGTAGTCTTATAGTCAGTGGATTAATGGTGACTTCAGGTAAATTTAATTAATGGAAAATTAATAGTAGAGACATGATGAAGGCACATTTGTGGTTTCTAAGAGTTTTTTTTTTAAGTAAAGTTAAAAAAAATCTTGCTCATGAATCAGAAACAAAATGTACATTTTCAGGCCTGTCAAAACCAGAAATCTAATTTGGAAAGAAATCCATCTCTCTGGGCATGTATTCATGTTCGGCTCTAAATGTTGACAAAATGCATATCAAAACGCTACTCTTTCCTGACATGTCACTGCTTGAGAGGCACACACCAGCAGTCAGGAGCTCTTATCCCCATTATGGAGAGTGCTTCTTAAAATAGAGCAAATTAAAAGATTAACCTGTCACTCATACCCTGCTTAGGCAACCTTATCTGCATTTGCTTTTCCCCTTAAGAGACGATGCTTATTGTCAGAAACCTGAACTCACCATGAAACGGAACCTGTTACTGGAGGGGTCCCCAACCCCTGGACCATGGACCAGCACCGGTCTGCAGCATGCCAGCAAGCGCTCCGCGCAAACAAGTCAAGCCCCATTTGCGGGATGCAGGCAGCACACAAAACCACACCCCCTACGGTCCATGGAAAAGCCTTGCTCCATGGAACCGGTCCCTGGTGCCCAAAAGGTGGGAGGCCACTGTGTTACTGTATTCAGAGGAGTGCTAGGCCATCTATGTTTTCTTTCCCTTAAAAGATATAGCCACTAAAATTTGAACTTTTTTTTTCATTGACAAATGAGTAAAATATAAAGTAGGCAGGGTAACTGAAATGATTTAAACTGGAGACCGTCATAAGACAATTACTGTATGGAAACGACATCAATCAATCTCCTTTAAATTAAGAAAACTATATTTGATATAACGTATATTCACATAATGTGTGTTCAAAGTTAAATGAAACATGGAAAAGGACTGGAAAGAATATTTCAAGGTAATGACAGGCTAGGAAAATGGTGTCACTAGGGAAGAATATTTCCTAGGACTAGCTTCTGAACTAGTTAGAGTAACAGGTTGCACTTTACAAGGCTTGTAAAATTGTACGCAGTCAAACTATGGCAAGCTGGTTCAGGAGGGCTTTCAATGGAATCTGAGGGTTGGGTGTTGGAAATTAAAATCCTGAAGTATTTTGGATAAAGTTTTGTGTGCTTTAAAAAGTGGAACTGTTGCTGAGGGGTGCTTCATAAACTACTCAAAAAAATGGGAAAGAACACCAATTCTTAAATTTCATGACTTTTGTTGTCTACACAGTAAGGATCAGAACAAGAAATAACTGTAGACTGTAATTTTAGTGGATTGCAAATAAAGGATTAGATATTTCCTTATTTTTTAAAAAAGAATAGAAAGCTAAGAGAAGGGAAGAGGAGAGAAGCAATTGACTGTGTAAAACAATAACAACAACAAAGAAAACAAAAAGGGGGCAATCTGTATATATATTAAAAGGAAAAAAAATATACAGATGGCTCTTCTGAAAAAGTAAACAGCCAAATGGGATTTTCCTGCTGTACCTCTAAAGAAAAAGATCTTATATTACTTAATATAAACTTATTCTTACAGATTTAATTTTCTGCAACCAGCTCTGAGTAAATGGAAGACCAAATATTATCTCTACCCCAGGCCTCAAATACTAACTTCCATGATAATCTTACAGTTCTTATACTGAGATTATTATTTTGGAGAAGTGACAGTACATTTTTGATACACACAAGAGGTGCTTGCTTGCTTAAAAACCACTCATTCAATGACCATTTGAACTTGCCACAGTACTGAATAATTTTTTTTCAGAATAACAGAGTTGAAAGGGACCTTGGAGGTCTGCTAGTCCAACCTCAGGCAGGAAATCCTATACTGTTTCAGACAAATGGCTGTCCAATCTCTTCTTAAAAACTTCCAGTGTTGAAGCAGTCACAACATCAGGAGGCAAGTTGTTCCACTGATTTAATTGTTCTAACTGTCAGGAAATTTCTCCTTCATTCTAGGTTTCTCTCCTTGATTAGTTTTCATCCGTTGCTTCTTGTCCTGCCTTCAGGTGCTTTGGAGAATAGCTTGACTCCCTCTTCTTTGTGGCAACTCCTGAAATATTGGAACCCTACTATCATGTCATCCCGGGTCCTTCTTTTCATTAAACTAGACATACCCAATTCCAGCAACCGTTCTTGATATGTTTTAGCCTCTTTATATGCATAATTTATAAATATTTGTATATATTTAATACAGTGATACTTATAACCCGTTCTTGAATCTTAGGTTCATGCTGTTACTACATCCCTGCAGTCACGTAATCCCAATGGCATCTGGCTTCCAATTATGATGTCGCAATATTTCACAGTCATGTGACCTTCTTTGCCAGGTTCCTACTAGCAAAGTCAGTTGGGAAGCCTGCAGGAGAACACAAATGGAGACCATACGATGTCCTTGCTTAACGTTCATGCTGAATTCACTTAACCAGGAAGGGCTAGAATTGCCGTTACAGGCATGTGACATCACATTTTATGGCTCTGTCATTTAGCAATGGAAATTCCAATCCCAGTAGTCATTGTTAGAAATTAAGCTAGGAAGTAAGACAGGAACAGTTTTCCCTTGCATTGTCAGATCTTAAAACAGATACTGAAATTGGTTTTAAATGAGTAGATTCTAGTACTACCAATCAAAACCATTATGCAGCTAGTCTGTCTTTGTCTCCTTAATGGATTTTCTATGACAGTGAAAATAATGCAAGAAATGGGAAATCAGAGAAAAGCTACAAATGGCAGGCAATAATGTCAAGATTTTTATAGGAAAGGTTGCTCTGAGGGTGGAGAGTCAGCTACAGAATACCCTAGAAGAAGCTGATTATCTAGATTCCTTATATCTGATATTCAGGTCTTTATTATCCTTTTTCTTTTATAGTGTCAGGATGGCAGCTTGTGTTGTCATCTTCTTGGACTGCTATTGTGACTGTTTTCCAACACCAAAGGCAGGAATAAAGTGACTGATGAATATGGAGTAATAAAACATAATGAAAATCTAATCTTTGAGATTGCCTTTTATCGTCCAGTATATCAGACTTACCAGCCACAGCATGTGGAATGCTGCCGTCTGCCATGTTCTGCACTTGTGTCTTGATGCCAGATTGTGGATCTTGCATTTCTACCAACAAAACCTCCAACTGCAAAGTGTAGTAGAGACATATTAAGAATTAAACAAAAGGAACGAGTATGCAAAATAAACAGAAAAATTATTCCTTGATTTAATGAAATGCAGCAATATGAAAAAGTAAATATTTTAACCACAGTTTTAAGTATTTTATTAATGGAGACACTAGTTTTAACTGTGGCTGATTAATGACAGATTGGTACACAAGAAGACCATCTCCATCCACAACATGGTCATTGACTAACAACTTTAATCTGGTGTCAGATCATTTCCTCATCGGAAGATGGCCCAGAACCTGTGGGGATGTGGAGAGGCATTATTTTGGTTTGTCCTACTTGTCTAATAGATCTGGATGGTTTCCAGAGGACACTTGGAGTTTTCCCCAACAATCTGGTGGACAGCTCTATCTGCCTGGCCAACCTGCAGAACGTGGAGGTAACCCAAGTGCATGATACAGAGTGGCCTTTTTCCATTTGCCAGTCCTAGCCTGCTCCTTGGTCTACTGGAATACCTGAAGGAAATGAAGTGACTCAATATACTTGGAATGATAGTGGCATAAAGCCATAAATGGGCATGAGCAAGCATTGCTAAAAGCTCACATTTAGAGCTACACAGAACAGAAAAAGAATTTGATTCTTCTTCTTGCTTATTTCATCCAAAGACTATCAACCAATAGTCTTTTATGAAACCATGCCCTGGGTTTGTGGGAGGGATAGGCAAGCCATTGCTCCAACATTTACATTAAATGAACTTGTGGGTTTTTAAAAGATAATTTTGCTTGTATTCAGTTTGGCTTGAATACTAATGGGAAAGAGAATATAGTGATGTCTTGTGGAATCATCTGGGATTCTTTGGAGCCTACAAGTCTAAGAAAATGGATAGGTCCTCTGTGTAATGCTATTATTATAGGATTGATTGGTTGGATTGACTGATTCCAGGCAGAGTTTCTGTGGTTGATTTGGGAGATAACTAACACACCTTTTGAGGGAAGGCATGATGCTCACTGTCTGGAGGGAGACAGAAGTAGTGACTAATCTGAAGAATCCTTCCCTGGACCCAGACGTTCTTGATAACTTTAGTCCAATTTCCAACTTTTGAAAAAGGTTGTGAGGCACGTGAGGGGTGGTTCAACTTCAGAGGATCCTGGAAGAAACACATTTTCTGGATCCTTCCTAGTCAGGTTGACCAGCAGAAACTGGACTTATCATTCTGCTAGATGATCTTCATTGGGACTAGGATGGGAGCAGTGTATCCCTCTTGGTCTTTTTAGATCGCATAAATGTTAAGATTTCAATAAGTCATTACCTGCAACAGTTGGAAGTTGGGGACACAACTTCTGGAGACAGTTCCATAAATCTGCAATATTTGTGCCATGGAATTATAGCCCTAATTGGGTAAAGAATAACCCTCTCTACTCCAATCTATAGTAATTTCTTATTTAGATCCATAAAGGTAGTCCTCGATTTACAATTGAGTCCAAAATTTCTGTTGCTAAGTGAGACATTTCTTAAGTGAGTTTTGGCTCATTTTACAATCTTTCTTGCCACAGTTGCTAAGTGAATCACTGCAGTTGATAAGTTAGTAAGCCAATTGTTAAGTGGTTTTCCCACTGACTTTGCTTGTCAGCTTATAAAAGGGGATCCTGTGACCTTGGGACACAGTAGTGGCCATAAACATGAACCAGTTGTCAAGGATCTGAATTTTGACCACATGATCTTGGGGATGCTCCAAAGATCATAACTGTGAAAAACAATCATAAGTCACATTTTTAGTGCCGCTGTAACTTTGAACGGTCACTAAATGAATTGTTGTAAGTCGAGCACTACTTGTACAGTGTGCTCTGTATGGGTGTAGAAAGTAAAGAGGACGACTCTGATATGGGGAAGTATTGTTACCAAGTCAAAATATTGTTTAAACCTGGGGGATTGGGGAGGGTTATGAAAATGACTCAGATAGGTACCCCTTAATTCACATGACATATAGAGGAAGGAAGAGAAGTACATTCAGACATGTAAGATTCTGTTACTGTAACCAATGTTAATAAAAATAGAGTTAGGTCTACGTGGCATCTGTTGCTTGATTTGATCACCCTTGTAGACGTGTAATTTCCAAGATATCTTGCAAATGTGTAATTCTTACCAGACCAAGAAGACTGACATGAATAAGCATTCTGACATTGTTGCCGTTATCATTGGCTCTAGTTTGTTTCTTGACCCAATTTAATTTATCAGTCTTCCACACATTCAAAGCTTCTTCTCATATGTTCCTAGATATACCAGAAGATCATTTTTAGAGGCTTTGCTCTGGGTGTCTTCTCAGAAAAGTGAACCTTGCAGATATTCCTCTCAATAAAAATGTTATTTGGTGGCCTGGCTTCCTTTTACTGTTAATTCTTCCAAACACAATTGCTTTCTCCAGTGAATTCCCCCGCGTGACATGGTCAAAGTAAGTGAGATCAAGTTTTATGATTTTAGTGACAAAGGAAGCTCCATCAAATGGCATTGCTTGAGAAGTGGAACATGAAGTAAGCCCACTCTGCTGAATTTGATGAGATGGGCAGAAACAATTGAATAAAATTGCTACAATTCCCATCAGCTCAAACCAAGATTGCCAAAGATTCAACATCACAATTTGGAGAGGACCACTGAAGTCATCAAATCCAATATCTGCTCAATGGATGAATCCAAACTAAAGACCAATAAAGCAATGGCTTATGACGATTGCAGTCACAGTCAGCTGAGGGCACCAGTTAATCTACGTTTTGGACAAGGAGTTTAATAAAATTTTAAATGGTAATTATATGCCGGTAGTGGTTGCTTACCATAAATACATGGATATTTAATGCTTCTATATTTACACCAGATTACTGGTAGCCTCTGAAAGCCACTAAAAAGCTTTGGCTGGCTGATAAAGAATCCACTTCTAATTTTGAAGCAGATCTAGCCATTAGTAATTGACACTGACTCACAAATAGTTGGATGGTGGGTTTTGATCCGTTTAATACAATATGTACTAAACTGCAATATTAAGCATCTTATTTCCCTTCTCAAATGTTATTTTTATTTTTCCAAATTAAACTCACCCATTTTGTGAACGGACTTTTCCCATGTTTAAAGACAAGACCATAAATCCAGGTCCCTTAAAAAAAAAACTTTACTGTACTTATGCTCATTGTATCAGAAAGTTGAAGAGAAATGTGATGTCTTTATATCTAGGCATATCTATATTCAGAAAACCTTAAGTTCTCTTAAGTTGGCATAATACCAATTGAATTAATAGCTGTTGGTCTTACGGTAGCTTATGTCCCACAGGTTTGCAGGATTTGCTTGTTTCTACACTGCATTTGCCTAGTTATTGTTATTAACACTGTTAATATATGATGCAATGAGAGATTTTGTCAATCAGCAGGCTTATTACAGGAGCTTCACACCAATTAGGTTTGAGAGGGTGTGATTGACAGAAGGTCATCTTGTAGGTTTCCAGGCCTAAGGAAGGATTAAAACCCCACCCTCCCTGCTCCTAGACCAAATCTTTAAACAGATCTTTATCCACCACACTATGCTAGCTGTCCAATTTAATTAATAGTTACAGAAATAAACAAGGAATTAGGGGTTAAGTAACTCACAATGGTTTCTCAACATAAATGCATGGAGATATTATAAACAAAGGACCGAGTCCATTAGCAGCTGCTGAACTATAACCCCTGGCTATGCCGTTATGATCAGCATTTTAGATACTAGGAGTTGTAATTCAGCAGTTTGGGATCACAAATTTTCCTTCCTTGTACAGGTAGTGCTCGAGACATACAGCCACAAGTGAGCCCAAAATTTCCATTGCTAAGTAGGACAGTTGTTTTAGCACTTTTTTTGCTTGTGAGTGGAGGACTACTTATAATAGGAAAAGACACAAAAGAATCACAAGGGTTCGTTTTTCAGTCTAAACATATTAGCGTAAACCCCATTCAAATAAACCTGAACTCCACACTTGATTTATATTATGGACACCTTTTTAGTGTCTTTTCTTCCATATTTATCGAAGATAGGTATCATATAGTTTGACTTTTTGGTGTTATCCAAGTGGTAAGTGAATCGTCTAGTGCTCAAGGCTTATAAAATGTTTTTTGCAACATTTCCTGAGAAGAAAAATTTGATTTCCCCAAGAATATTTGTCATCCAACTCTGTACAACACTGCATTGAAAGCGAGCTACTATTTTTTCTGGAAAAATTTTCATTGCCTCCCAATTATTTTATTTATTTCACAAATAAAAAGCACTGCCACTGGCAGCGTATAAAAATTTAAAACACATACAAGCAAAGCAATAAATTTAAAATGCAAAATACTGTGCAATTTTGCTGAATAAATAATGGATAACTGTAGGTGAAAGAGACTAAGAATGTTGCACAGAAACTCTGAAAACATGTTCTTATTAAAACACTGCTCTAAATGACTGACGGTAGAGGCCAGGCCTGTTTTCTTAGAGAATTCTAGAGGACAGTACAGTATTGCCAAGGCAATGTACCTCTCCTCTGCTAAGCTAATCAATGGAAGGCATTAAAAACAATAGTATGTATAGAAAGTAATGTGGACTCCAGATGTACTAAACCAGGGGTCTCCAACCTTGGTCCCTTTAACATTTGTGGACTTCAACTCCTAGAATTCCCCAGCCAGCACAGCACAGCACAGCTGGCTGAGGAATTCTGGGAGTTGAAGTCCACAAGCCTTAAAGGGACCAAGGTTGGAAACCTCTGTACTAAACTACAATTTCTAGGAGATCCCGGAAATGTAATCAACAGCGAAGGCATTATAACACATATGACAAATATCTAAGAAAAGATAGCTTAGTAAACTAATATATTCCCCACGGTTGGCAACATTTACAAACCTCTGATACCATTCCATTTTCATAGTTACACAGGCATTGCCTTTTTTTAAAAAAACAAAAATATAGTCAGATCTTACCCAAAAATCTTGAGATTATCTAAATTTTATAATCCAATTGTGATATTTGCCTTGATAAAATGATAGTGGTGATCACTATCTACGGACAGACTTATGTGCTTCCAATCTGATATAAAATCAGCAGCAGACAGATTTCAGAGGCTTGTTAAAGAGGAAGGATAACCTGCAAATATTGATGAACTTTTTCCCCTTTCTTTTTCTTTCAAGCATTTTCCCTCAAGTGCAAAGTCCGTTTTCTGGATTAATCAACTATTGGGTTGCAACAGGAATTAAGCAACTAGTGTGTTGCCCATGCCTGACATCTTGGGCTAAGAGATAATGCCTGGCCCTAAGTCACCGAGCTGACTTTCATGCCTAGGGTGGAACTAGAACTCACAGTCTACTGTTTCTAGCCTGGTGCCTTATTCTCTAGACCAGGGGTTCCCAACTGCTGGTCCATGGACCCACACCGGGCCACAGCATGCCAGCAACTGGGCCGCATAAAACAAGTCAGGTCCCACTCACAAGATGCAGGCAGCATGTGAAGCCATGGCCTCTCCGGTCCGTGGAAAAACCATTTTCCATGGAACTGGTCCCTGGTGCCCCAAAAGTTGTGAGTTACTGCACTAGACCAAACTATCTCTCATTCCTAAAGCTTATAATAAGGCTATCAAATTATGGGCCCATTTCTTGTTCTTCCTTTAGAGATGTGACCTGCAGAAAAGTACATCTAGCCTTGTACAAGGCGGTAATGTGGCCTGTTTGGTCTTGGCTTATTATGAAACCAAGCATCATAATTTATAAAGCAAATATATGTCTTAGCGATGTGTGAATCCCGGTATTGTGACCTATTCAGTAATTCATATAGAGCGAATGCATTTCCCTCGCCAAATGTTGAAAGTCAGGCATTTCCAGTACGCATTCATCCCTTCATAAGTTTATTTATAATTTGGTTTCATTTCTCTTTTGGGAGATTGGTCAATCACTCAGGAAAAACGGTTGGATCCTTTTGGCAAATGATTTTATGCTAATTGGACAGGAAGTAGCAATATTGTTAGCGGTGGTGTTTTTGTTTTTTGTTTTAATCTCCACAAAAACACTGAGGGGCTATATCAGCCTTATGTCTCCCATTCACTGTGGCTCAGGTTTGGATAAAAGGGAGTTGGTGTATTTGGATAAAAGGCAGATGGTGTATTAGGAACTACTAAACTGACAAGCAAAGTCAATGGGGAAGCCAGATTCATTTAACAACCATGTTATTAACAACTGCAGTGAGTCACTTCACAACTGTGGCAAGAAAGATTGTAAAATGGGGTAAAACTCTCAACTGTTTCGCTTAGCAACAGAAATGTTGGGCTCAATTGTAGTCATAAGATGGGGATTACCTGTATTCTTCCCTCCCCTTCAAGTGAAATTGGATCTTTAAAATTATTATGTCAGCCTTGTGATAGACAAGAAGCACACCCGGATGAACTGCCCCTACTTTATTGCAAGGTTATATTAGCAGAATCTTGCAAGATTCTGCAATTTCTCCCCTTCTCTGTTTTTAGTCTGTGGAAAACCAGGAAGGCCCCCTTCTGAAACACTTCCCCTGCTTTCTCCTAACCTGCGGACTGAACTGCCTCTTATTAAACTGTTCCCTGGGCTGTGAGTCCACTTCCTGTCTCCCAAGGTCATTCTCGCATACCCATTACAATTATTCCAGCATCTGGGACGAAGGGAAGACACTGTGGCATCTCTCTTTGTGCACATATATATATATATGCAATGTACAGGAAAATATTATGAAGAAAATTGGATTTCCTCTCACTGTTTTTTTTTAAACCTGCATTTTTTGCCTGCTTTTCTTAATTGCTACTGAGTAAAAAGTGCTGCGACGTGAATGTGTGCTAGACTACATAGCACATTCACTTGAAATAGTAGGATTATTAACAACAATCCAAAGAATCATTGCAAGGCAGTGAGGAGCTACAAGAAAACCAATTCTTTGTTGCCCACTAGTGATTGATTGGACTTTTGCAATCTAAAACTGCTAGTTCTAAAAATGGGCAGCTGTTTGCATCTCTGCAAATTCAAATTCAGCACATCAAATCTCAGACAAAAAAAGGGGGAAATATTCATAGGATGAAATTGAGCTTCATGCCTTGTCTGCTTAACTTGTATCTATATACTAGCACAATTGTTTTCTACAGATGCTTCAGGAAAGGCGATAATAGTAAATTCATAACTAGTTACACACCAACATGTTGTCGGAAGGTGATGAAGAGTATAGTCCAGTGATGGTGAACCTATGGCATGCATGCCACAGCCGGCACACAGAGCCATCTCTGCCGGTACGCGCACCTTCGTCCAGGAAAGTTTTTAAAAAAATTCTTCAGCAGCAAGCCAAAGGAGAGGCCCATCACCGGCAGGAGCATGAGCAGCAGGTAAGTGCCTCGCTCGTGGAGAAACCACCCGACCCTCCGGAGAGGCCTCCCTGACCCCCATTGACGTCCGGGCCTCTGGAGAGGCCACCCAGGCGGCCACAGAGCATTCTGTCCTCCTCGGAGAAACCTCATGGGCCTCCAGAGAAGCCACCTGGGCACCAGGGAGCACCCCGCCACCAGGAGAAGCCAAAGGTGGATGAGCAGTTCCTATTCTCAACCCTGGCTGGCTGGCTCATCCCACTGTCTCCGTCTCTCTTTTTCCGTCTTTGTGTGTGTGTCTTTCTCTTTCTGTCTGTCTCTCTCTTTCTCCCTCTCTCTCTGTCTCTCTCTCTCTCACACATTCTCTCTCTCTCTCTCTTTCTCTCTCTCTTTTTCTCTCTATCTCGAAAGCAGAAACAAATATCACACTTAAAATGTATAATACTTAAATAAACTTCAATTA
>JANHFO010000623.1:506256-523994 GCA_032468095.1 Pareas carinatus
GTTCCAGGGGGAAAAGAATAAAGTCTGCAGGCAGATGGCTGAGATGTTGAGGCCTGCTGCTTCCTCAGGGCAGATTGATTCCAGGAGGGGAACAAGGCCTTTTAATGCAGTATTTTTGATTTTGGAATAAGACTCACTTTTTACTACTCACTTTTAATTAGTTCAGACAGAAAACTAACATCAATCATGTACCACTGTGGAGTTGCTTGAAACATGAATCATATTATGTTCATGTTTCCTCAATGATGCGAGTTCTTTTCACTTATACATGAATTCTAACATTGTCCTTATATTTTTCTGAGCTCTCAAAAGAGCTAAATACCTGTTGGCACACTTTAGTGAAAGATGACCTTTCCAGGTAGCGAAATATACTAGGTTCATTGATTTGTAATACTAACTGATGTTTTTAACAATTCAATGTAGCTTATATTGCAATAAAAATTGATATAAGGGAGAATTACAGGATTTGTAGCTTATGGAGTCCTTGGTGCCCCCTAAGCTTGGTGGTTTTCTTGCAGATGTTTCATTACCAAACTAAGTAACCTCATCAGCACTCATGTTGTTACATAGTTTGATAATGAAACATGTGCAAGAAAACCACCAAGCTTAGGGGCACGAAGGACCCCACAATTCAATACTGAACTGCAGATATTCTCTTCTGTCTATATTTATAGTTTGAACCAACCACCTATCTCTGTCCTAGGACTCACTTTTAAATAAAAGGTAAAAACAGTATAAACTTATCATATCGACACTGTGGAGATCCCTATAGGTGTCTCCAAATCTTAAAAGTCCTCTTAGTTTACCTAGGACAGACTGGGAATGATATCAATGTCTGGTTTCCACTCTACAATTTCAAGATAAATGACAACATGGAACAAAGGAGATCCACTCTTTTTTTTTACAAAAAAAATCAGAAACTTAAGGTTTTAAATCCCTCCCACAAAGAAATAACTTGGAAGAAGTTGTTTATTTTTCAGGTAAGGAACTCAATAAAAACCCCTGGTGCCCCTTCCACCATTAGCTAATAACTAACCTTGGTGAAGCTATGGTTTGCAGTTTCTTCTTATACTAGCTAGCATTCCTCTAATTGCTAAGACACCCCAAGTAGTAGCTGCTCAGATTTCTAAAATCTGGATAGGCAGGCTATGACTCAAGTTTGCAAACAATACCAAAAGCAGTTGCTTTCATAAAAGATGCATAGAGCCGCTCGGGCTATGTGTTTCCTGAAGTGATAACTCTTGTGTTCTAGGTCGCATGACTTGAGAAGATTTTCTCCAGCTGACAGGCTCTAGATGCTGCAGGTATATTAGATTTGCACCTTCTGACATGCTGGCTTGGAATTTTGAGAGTTAAAAACTCAAGGCAATTGGGAGAAGGGTGACTTCCAGCCGTTGCTCAGTCAGGTTTTAGATGCATTTTGGAGTCAGGCAGAAAACTATCACCCCAGTAGTCAAAGACATTGGTCAGCCTTCTCTCCTGAAAAGATTACTTTCTGCCAAAAAAGAAAAACGAAGCTTAATGGAACGTTTGACTCTGTCCTCCCCTCTCTTTCTTCCCACCACAACAGACAATAGGACCTACTCAAGTCAGGCTAATCTTAAAAACTACTAAACAGCATCAGACCTCTTTAATGCCCGAGTGGATTGTTGTTGACTACCAACAAATTCCAGAATTGTTAGACTACTTGAGAAAACATTCTAGGAAAAATAATGATGCCACATCTATTTCTAGAGAAAGTCACATGGGTTTGTCCCCAAAGTCATGTTTTGTTTTGTTTTAACTCATGCTACCAGTTAAATTCAGCACTGGGGCCCATATCCTTAGATAGCTTTCAAGCATCTCTGTTAGGGCAGCATGAATATGGCAATCAAGAACTCGTGCCTGTGTGAACAGTCCTTCTGAGAAGATAGCATATTGTAAACTACTCAAAGGAAAACTCTTAAGCTACTCTGGTGTTCAGAGCATAGAAGTGGAGGTAGCTGGTCAGTCTCCATTTCTCTTCCTAAGGATGACACATGAAAGATCAGTTACAAAAACCTCTATATTATGTTTCTGACTACCTAGAATGGTTCAATATAAGAAATTGTCGTCCCCCACCATTCAGTATTGACACAATGTTGCGTGAATCCTTCGGAAAGAAATGCCTTGGATCACGCAGAAGTATAAACAAAGCACCTTCTATGCTGTTTAAAGTAGCCACATCTTTTTTTCCAGGCCCACACAGATGTTTGCAAAACTACTACAAGCTGTTGCTGCCTACATGTAGGCAATCTGAGTGCCACACACCTTATATTCTTGTATGCTTAGTGAAAGTGTCCTTTCATTGGCTCTTTAAATGCAACTTTTACAGTATATCACAGTGCCATAAGGATTTTCTTTCTATTTACATAATGAAAAAACTAAGCAGAGTCAAACATGGACGGGAGATCACTGGAAAATCCTACAGCAATAAGCTCGATTGGGAAACTGAAAAAGCACCTTGGAAGAAAGTAATGAGAAACTATATCTGTACTCTTCTAAAGAAAACTATATGGACTTTGTTTGAAATGGAGATGTTACCATTTTTTAACACTAGTTAATCCCCTATTGCCTCCAAAATCTCCCTAGCAATGTTTTGTTTAGCTCAGGAGTATCAAATTCAATTCATTGAGGACCACTGCCACTGCTGTCCTGGGCACACACACACACACCAACAACCATTGACCCCTGTGCCACCGCCATCCCAGGGGAATGCCCTGCTCTCCTCCAGGGCAGCCCTGCTGGTCGGATCCAAGGAGGCCGCAGGCTGGATCTGGCCCCAGGGCCTTGTGTTTGATGCCTATGATTTAGCTCATGGCTCAGTTGCTGGATCTTTGGCAAAATATTGGCTTTAATTAGAGGCAAACAGCATGACTATTTGTAAGGAACTGTGAGATTTACCTGGCAATATGCACAAGTAAAATACACCTTTTTAAAAACATTGATTTTGTAATTCTCTAGTAAAGAATTATGAATGGCAGCCATTTCAGTTAATTGCTGTAGTCTGTGCTGTGGCAGCATCCACTTTTTTCATGATGCACAAGAAGTCTGAGATCTTTTAGAACCCTGTTCTGTTCTGCCTGAATCTGTCCAGTGCTTCCATAAGCTAGTCCAGTGATGGTGAACATTTTAGACTCAGCGAGTCAAAAATTCAGAAAAGCATGACTCTGCTGGCATGTAACATTTACACACCTCTGGACAAAAGAGAAACAATTCCGAACGAGGAGTTGCTTTAGATGGTGAAATGGGCAGCATATAAATTTAATAAATAAATATTTACATACTTGTGAGTACTTTTCAATTTGCTTTTGTCTCACAGAGAAAAAAAATGCCTATCTGAGGCAACTTCTGGTTGCACACGATCTTTAGAGAATGCTCTTGTGTGGCCTTGCAGCTTCCAAAAAGACTGGGAAACCATGCTCCGTTCTCAATGTGCCAATTGGAGGCTGTGTGAGTGCAGGGTCCTCTTGCGTGACTTCCAGAGGTTCCAAAGGCCATCTCATGGGGCCTATAGGCATGTCACCAAAAAAGACACGTCATAGGTTTACCTCCATTGAACTAATCTCATTGAAGTGAACTTCAGCATGTCCTTGATTGATGCTGTGTGGCAGGGATGTGATCATAGTTATCCTATTTATGATCTCCTATCTACTCTTTACCCTTTGCCCTCTCCTTATAATGGTGTCCTTTTAATTTTTTTGCCACTTAGGAAGGAGATAGCGTTGATTCAGTTTGGGGGAGATCAAGTAGAGCTGGTGTGCTCAGCTCCCCAGAGCTGCTTTTATATGATATTTTGGGTTAGCATGTGTAAAATATGTAAAAACACAGCCTTCAGTCTTGACTGCATAGAAGGTCAGCTTGTCCATTTGTTGATACAAAGGCAGTTTTCTCTTGATCAGATTGTTGAGTTTTGTGATGGTTGGGTGTGGAACAAGCAAACACTAAGCCACTCCACAGTTTGAGCATAACTACACGGTGGCTGTGAAAGCAGTATTGGCTGCCAATCCCCTGTGTGCTGATTTATCACCTTTAAAGCCCTAAATGGCATGGAATCAGGGTATTTGTGGGACTTCCTTTTCCCTGAAGGGAAATTTGCCTGTCAAACTAGGTCAAATAAGGTGGGCTCCAAATCCCTTTTTTTACCTGCTGCCATCTGGTAGGGCCAGAGTGTTGTCCAAGAGTACCACGAGTTTTTGTTGTGATGTCTTTGGGTGTTGGTTTTTTTAAAAAAGAGCTTTTTATACCTTTGTGAACCGCCCAGGGCTGTGGGTTATAATATGGGCAGCTATTTAAGTCTTAAATAAATGAATAAACTTATTTCAACATCACCTGCAAAAGGCGTTCCAGCAGGCTTTGTATGATTGACTCCCACAGATGTTTCAGGATTGTAGTTCTAAGAAATCTCAGATTACCGTAGTTAATTCCTACATAGGTTGTAAAACTATCAACTTAGTGAAGCCCTTTCCCAGGCAAGTTGAGATTTGTAGTCAGGCTTGGGATGACTTTGAAAACTCAACCTCTTTTCTATTCATGAAGTAAATAATTATTACCCACACAGGCTTTTTTGAGGAAATATAGCCAAGTTCTCTCTTTTTGCAGAAATAAATCAGTTTGTTTTTAAATGGCTACTTCTTGGAAAACTGGTAAGCAAGTTCCCAGTGAGTCATTTTGGTTCTTTATACATTTTCTGAGGCAGATGTTCTGACACATGACTCAATAAAGTAGAAGTTTTGTGAAAAATTAAATCCTGTGTCTAGAAAATAATAGATATTTTTGAAAAGTGGAACTTCTAGGGCTGTAACAAATTCTGCACATTAGTTCTAAATCCACTATTCATTCTGTTAAAGTTCTTTTCCATTCATGTACTTCTTTTCCCCTAAAACTTTTGAGTTTTGATATTGTGCCAGTCATTTTTTATATGCAGGATTCAATCTGGGTCAAAGGTTTAATCAGATCAAATGTTTGGTGTTCCGAGTTTTGAGACTTGTGCTGAAGCCCATCCTCAGGGAACTTCTCTGTGTCCTTTGGCCTATTCTGTGTGTAGTATTTACGTGGCACTTGGTTGTGTGTGATTTTTAAAGTGTTGATTGGGGTGTTGATGGCCAGTTATTAAGTTGTTGGCTGTTGTTTCCATGTGCTACCAAGTCCTCAACTCCCAAGTACCTGATAAGCTGGTGGTAAATCAGCACCTCTGTTGACTGACAAAGGGCCTGTTTCCCAGGCTTTAATCATTTCCTTGACTATTTTTGTACCTGCTCAGCCAACAATCTTAATAGCTGTGAAATTGAATGTATGTCCTTGTTCATTGCAGTGTGAAGCTACCAATGAGTTTGTGTTTCTTTGTCTTGTGTTCTTGCAGTCTGGTGGTTAACTTCTGTTTCTGGCACTGTGGATCTCTGGATTATTATTTTTTTAGTCCCATTAACATGAAAATTGTGGATACTTCAGGCAGAGATATTTTTGTCAGTCTGATTACTTTAACGTTAAATTTTCAATTAATGACTATTTGTTTAGCAACTGTTCGAAATTACCAAAATGCTGAACAAGTGTACTTATGACAAGCCCTCAAAGTTCTGACTGTCCCAACATCCCTGTGGTCACATGATTGTGACCTGGGCTTGGTAACCGGCTCACACTTACAATGGTTGCAACATCCTGCAATCACACGATCACTATTTGTGAACTTCCCTGCCAGCTTCCCACAAGCAAAGTCAATGGGGAAGCCTGCAAGAGTAGATTGCAAGGAGCTTCTGTAAGATGTTTCTGCTACTTTCTATGTGCCTTCCTGTCCTCCAAAGCAGCCTTCTTGTGCCCGGTTTTGCCACTGCAACAACTTACCATCCTGACAACCTGCTTGTGAGCCTCCCAGACTCGCAACTTCCTCCTGTCTTCCCCAATGTCAGGAAGTTGAAAGGAGGTTCTGTCCCGTGATCCTCACTTAAGTACAGCAACAGGGACTGCTGGCATGCACTCATTAAGCCTTGTAGTCCTGTTATGACCACATTGCTTGATAACAGAAATTCTGATTCTAGTTACCATCATTAAGTCAGGACTACTTATACCTTAAAACTTGCCTAATCTTGAAAGCTTGTAATCAAGGGAATAGAATATTTCTTGGTGTACTTAAATTTTAGAAAAAATAATTTCCTTGTACTTTTAACAATTTATCTTTAAATATGTTTATGGAGTTATGGTACCTGTGGTGCAAAAATCCAGGCAGTCACTAGGTACACTACAGTAGTAGCAAAGATTTCATAGCTCTCTTTGCTGCCATCTAGTGGTTACCAGATCTAGATATGGCAATTTCTTTTTAGGCCTATCCAGTTGAACATAATACAGCTCATCCTTGACTTATCACCACAACTGAGTCCAAAAATTTCTGTAACTAAGCAAAACATTTGTTAAGTGAATTCTGTCCCCATTTTAGGATCTTCCTTGCCACTATTGTTAATGTGAATGGCTGTAGTTGTTAAGTTAGTAACTCAGTTGTTAAGTGAGTCTGACTTCCCCATTGGCTTTGCTTGTCAGCAGGTAGCAAAAGGTAATCACATGACCCTAGGACACTCCAACCGTCATAAATATGAGTCAGCTGCAAAGCATCTGAATTTTGATCACGTGGCCACGGAGATGCTACAATGTTCATAAATGTGAAAAGCGGTCGTACGTCCCTTTTGTCAGTGTCACTGTAACTTTGAACGGTCACTAAATGAACCGTTGTAAGTTGAGAACTGCCTGCATTTGAGATGGGTGCCAAATACAATAAAGTATTATTTTGTTAAACATGATCTGGATTATCCTTACTACTAATATATGTCTATTTGTTCTGTAATGTGCATTGCATTATATAGCATAGAAAGATAAAATCTCAAAATTTTGAGTCAAGTTTGACTCTTGCTGACCTCATGGATAGAGACAGATCTGCGTGGGTTTCTTGATAGCTCAGTGGAAGGAGTTCAGAATTATCTTTTTTTTTTCTGGAGTTCCCATTCAAGCCTATTGCCCTGGTCATTTGAGGTGGTTTCCCATCCAATTTCTAATCGGATTTGCCACTGAATTTTCAAGATCAGTTAAGGGCACTTTAACTGCTAGTGTTCTCCTAAAATACAGATATTTATGTCCAGGACTTAAAATGTTAATTTCTTTCTTTCATAAAACACTTTAATAGTGCCAGGTTCACAAATCCCCTTAGCAGTTTGTTGTATAGTCTAGATTTTACTAAAACAAGAAATGTATGCTCTGTGGTGCACCTATCTCTCTATTTTTAACCTATTATATATCTCTGCTGTCATTTGTTTGCTGAAATCCGGTACTTGCAAAAATATATATATATATTTCCCCCCATATGTTGTTTTCTGAAATGTCTGCAGTGAAATATCTTTGATCACTGATCAATCAAAACGTATAACTCTGAAAAACCTTATGACCAGTCCTCTCACGCTTACAACTTCCACAGCATCCCCCAGGGTCATGTGATCAAAATTCAGACACTTGGAATTTACAAAGTTTACAAATACAAAGTGTATTTACAAAGTTTGCAGCACCCGTCGGCCACGTGGTTGCTGTTTGCAATCTTCCCAGCTAGCGTCTTAACAAGCAAAGTCAATGGGGAAATTAGGTTCACTCAACAACCCCACGATTCACTTAACCGCTAAAGTGATTTGCTTAGTAATCATGACATGAAAAGTTGTAGAATCGGATGCGGCTCACTTAGCAATCATATTCCTTAGCAACAAAAATTCTGGTCTTGATAGTGGTCATAAGTTGAGGATCAACTGTATGCCAAGCATGTATCCCACAGTGCCTATAAAGTGACCTGTTATTTAAAAAAATATTATTATTTTAATCTGGGCATGTAGACTAGGAGGTTAACAAACTGATCAAGGAGTACAGTATCTGCTGGGACGGATTAATAAGAAACATGGGAGCAGGAAGGATTTGGATGGAAAGTTTTGTTTTGTCATTCTCTGGCTTTGGTTATATTGTCGTGCAGTTCTCCTAAATATCAGATTGAGGCTTTGGCAGAGTCTTTTTTGCTCTTAAAATAGGTGGAGTGTGATGTCTCTTCAAAGACGCTGCTGGGTCTGTTTGTTAAGCCACATGGGACACGCTCACCTCCTCCCAGTAAACAAAGCCCGTTGCCAACAATTGAGGCAGACTCAGATTAGTCATTTGCAAAGTGAAGAGTCTGCCAGATAAACTCAGAGAGGGACATAGCAGCAATTCAAGGAAGTACCATCCCAAAGAAACTTGTTTTTCTCATTTTATTTTAGACATGTTGTAGGTACTCAGAGGGCACCAGAAGTTGATTGGGTTTGAATAATTCTACATCTTAGATTTGCCACACAGTTACCAGGCATGTTTTGCCTTCTTTTAGTTTGATTGATTCTGATAGGAAAACAACATGTATTTCCTCTTCTAATGTAAAGAACTTTGCCCTGCTAATGGCAGGGTCGCCGTTCACAGTATTCCCATACTATCATTTATTCATTTTTATTTATTATTACATTTATATGCTGCCCATCTCACCATCCAAAATGTCTCTGGGCAGCTTACAATGCAGTACATTGTTAGATATGCAATACCTATTCATTGGATTCACACATAGCACTAAGCCACACTGCGTACATTTAGCATGCTGGATGAACCCAGCCATTGTAAACCACAAATCATGGCTTAGTATGTTGCACAAACTCACTCACTTAAGGTTTAACAATAAACTATTTAAAAAAAACCTTCAGGGTTTCCTGCAGATTAAGATCAGCTTATCAGAACCAGAGTTGCATTTGGCCTCCCTCTTATTTCATTCCATTTTAAAATTGATTAAAATGAAACCTAGTTCATATGATCAGTCTGTTATGTGTCTAATAATTTTCCCTGTCCTCTTGACCGTGACAATAACTTTAAAGGTCTCTGCGATCACACTGAAGACGTCGTGAGTCACCTGTAGCCTTGTGGTCTAAAGTTGTGTTCTCCCAGTCTTCTTCCATGTTGTACAATCGTTTGCCCCTCTATCAGATCTATCATGATTTCTCTGTTGTATGTGCTGACATTGGTGGCTGCTGGCAGTAATGAGGATATTAACAATGCAGTAATGTAGAATGAGGAATGAAAGGTTTGATGGCATAGTGGTGAAAACCTTCCCACTTGGAAGGTTGAGAGTTCAATTCTAGGTAGTAGAAATGATTCTTTCCTAGAATGCAAAGAAAAAATACCTGCTATGAACTCCATGTAGGTGTCAGGAAGGGCATCCAGCCAGTAAATGCTTAGCTCCATCCAGTCGCCCTGACTACCCAGAAATAAGGGATTACAGGGTCGTGTAAAGGGAGTTTTTAATGTTGAATGAGGAATGTATTAATGTTTTGTGTTCATCCACTGTCTCAGCCCAACCTGTTTCTCAGGCTTGTTCTGGGAAAAAATAGGAGGAAGGAACACAGTATCTGCAACATCAAGTTTCTGACTGAAGGGCAAGATAGAAATCTAATAACTAAGCGAAGCATATGACTGCCTTAACAACAGTGATGTCTGCATGTACCTGTTGGCTTCATGGACAAGCAAACTTAACTAGCAAGTTGTCCATGGTTGATTATCTGATCTTAGATTACAGAGATGGCGTAAATTTTGATCCAGAAGTGCTTGCAGCCTTTGATGGCAGACAGGCACTGTTCATAGTAGAAAGAACTGAATAACCTCCAGTCTAAATACTAGTCCTCAATTTACAATCACAATTGAGCCCAAAATTTCTGTTGCTAAGTGAGTTTTGCCTCATTTTACAACCTTTCTTGCCTCAGTTGTTAAGTCAATCGTTGCAGTTGTTAAGTTAGTAACCTGGTTGTTAAGTGAATCTGGGTTCCTCATTAACTTTGCTTGTCAGAAGATCGCAAAAGGTGATCACATGACCCCAGGACAATGCAACCGTCATAAGTATGAGTCAGTGATCAAGCGTCTGATTTTTGGTCATGTGACCATGGGGATGCTGCACTGGTCGTATGTGCGAAAACGGTCATAAGTCACTTTTTTCAATGCCCTTGTAACTTCGAATAGTCACTAAATGAACTGTTGTAAGTGGAGGACTACTTGTACTTTTTTTTTTAAATCAAGCCTTGATAATTTTTTGCTTTGTCTTGCCACTCACTTTAAAAGTGTGATTCCCAGCAAGACTAAAGGTTGTGACTCCCCATATCAATTTTATGACAGCAGCTCTCACAAAAAGCTGTATCCAGGAGTCTTCTCCAGCCTTACCTATAGATGATCTTGCCAATTTTTGCACCCACATAGCAGTTTCTTTACCACTATGCTAGCATTTCAGTTCTGAGAAAACAGCCCTTGAAATATACCGTAAGTGAAATTGTGCAGCTTCTTCATGTTGCAGTCCCAACACATCTGGAATAAAGGTCCTTGATTTGCAACCATTTATTTAGTGACCAAAGTTACGATGGCACAGAAAGAAATGACTTTTGACCGCTTTTCACAGCCTCCCTGTAATCACCTGATCCAGATTTGGATGCTTAGCAACTGGATTACATATACACACATGACAGTTGCAGTGTCCCGGGATCATATGATCACCTTCGGCGACCTTTTGACAAGCAAAGTCAATGGTGCATCTAGATTCACAACCATATTGCTAACTTAACAACTGCAGTGATTCATTTAACAACTATGGTCAAAAAAGGTCAGAAAACAGGGCAAAATTCACTAAACAAGTGTCATTTGAGGCTCAGTTGTGGTCGTAAGTCAAGGACTACCTGTATTTCAGATGATACTTGTCAACTTCCTTATTTTCTCCTCATCTTCCTTGTGTATTTATTTCACTTTATATAACTTCTTCCTCTTTTGCCCATTACATCACCTACCTTATTTTATGTAGGTACTTTCTGGGAGCCTGCTCTTGGAGAAAAAAAGAGAAGAGTGAAATCACCTGTACTGGGACTCAGACCTTTAACTTCCGTTATTCCAGCTTATATTCATTTATTTTTTAAGCCTGATCTTCGCTAGGGGATTATCTGAGGTTAGAGCAGGCCCAACTCCTGAATTTTTTTTAATTTTTTTAATTTTTCAGATCTCTTTTTCTCTTTGCTTTCTCAGGACTGGGTTTTGTTTTGTTTATCCCAACCTTTACTCACACCCGCTGTTTAATAATTAGGTCATTCTTACGCCTTCCTTCTTTTGTTGTGTTGACTGAGTGACCGAATCTATATCTTCAGCTGCACATTCTTTCCCCAAGGTCTTTGATACTCAACTGGAACCAACTGTCATAATACTGGTCTTAGCTGGACTTGGCTGGCCTGGTCCACCCACCTCCAACTGCTTACGCTCACAGTGCCTCTCTGTCTTTTGATATTCCAGCTGGCTCTTTCCCTTTTCAAATGTCATCCTCTGATAACATTCTCAATGTCCTTGCAGATTAGGCTGGACTGATGATGATGTGCAATGAACTTTCCTCTGTGGAAATTAAGTCAGTTTTGTCCAGTTCTCAGCGGATCAGGCTGCTGGCATCTCGTAAAAGTGAACTCTGATTTATTAATTGCACCTAATACGTACATGGCACAATGAATGCACTTTATGATTATGAATGTATCTTAGGGCTGTAATCACTGTCAATTATAGCCTTATGATCGCAATCACAGCTTGTCAATTAAAGCCTGTATGTAGGTATAGAGCATGCACACCGGAGACAAATTCCTTGTGTGACCAGACACACTTGGCCAATAAATTCTAATTCTAATTAATAAAGGCTGGGTACATGTGTGTGCAACCTGTCAAAGTGATTGATCTCCAGACATTGTTTAACAAAGATTGGTTTCAGTATTGTGATAGGGTAGGGACCTTTCAAAAGGCATATAATGGTCTTCTCTGGGGAAGATGAGCTGATTAGAAGTGCCTGAAAGTGCCCTGGCCAGGTGCAAATATTGCTGCTTTGGATCTGCTAGCAATTTCTTTGGGATGAGCTTTTCCTGCAGACCTGATAGAACTGATAAGTGCTGATGTGGGAAATTCTAAAACTTCACCATCCTCGTAGTTCCTTGAGCTGAGTATAAGAGGTTTTCTAAAGCAAAAATAATAATAATAATAATATCACTGATTTTATGGCCAGCACTTCAGGCCTAGATCCCTCTTAAAAATCTAGTGGTGCTATTGGGACTTCAAAGGGCTTTAGGTATGTCCCAATTAAAGGTAGTACTTTATTTATGAACACAATTGAACTCAAACTTTCCATGGCTAAGCAAGACAGTTGTTAGGTGAGCTTGTCCCCGTTTCATGGAGTTTCTTGCCACAATTGTTAAGTGAAGCGCTGCAGTTGTTAAGTTAGTGCCACGGTGGTTAAGTGGATCTGGCTTCCCCGTTGTCAGACGATCACAAAAGGTGATCTCATGACTCTGGGACGCTGCGGCCCTCATCAGCAGGAGCCAGTTGCCAAGCGTCTGGGCTTTTGATCGTGTGACCCTGGGGATGCTGCAGTGGTTGTGGGTATCACAAAGAGTCGTCAGTCCCTTTTTTCCCCCCAGTGGCATTGTAACTTCAAGCAGTCACTAAACCAATGCATATTAATGGTGTTCTTAAAAAATGTCCCTGACTCTTGTGTCATTTGGGCATAAAGCAGAGGGTGCTTTGTTCTTCCTTGGCTCCAGGTTACAGATTACAAACTGAACCTTTTTTCTGTCCTTCATCAGGAATGCAAGCAAGTGACAGCCAGCAGATGTTGTCTCTTGGCCACTATTTTGGCTTCTCGTTGCATTCCTCATAGTAATTCAGGAGAGTGGCTTGTCACTCCCTGAACCTTGGCTCCAAATTCTTTATTATATGCTATTCATGTAATAGGCCTTTGTAATTGCACAGGGTAAGCTGTGTTCCCTATCAGGGGATCATGTGCCAATTTAGCTTAAAAATAACAGTGCTTTCCACCCTCAATTATATCAATTTGTAAATACTGCACAGCAGTTGAGACTTAACAGTACTATGGGGGGGATCCTTGGTGTTCTCTGAACTTGGTTCTTGCAGACGTCTCATTACCATACTGGTTACCTACCCTGTTTTCTCGAAAATAAGACCTGATCAGAAAATAAGCCCTAGCGTGACTTTTCAGGGTGCTTGTAATATACCGTATTTTTCGCACCATAAGATGCACTCCCCCCTCCCCCAAAAAAGTGGGGGGGAAGTGTATGCGTCTTACGGAGCGAATACTCCCAAAAAGCGTGGGAGATCACTCCGCGGGGTGCTTCAAAGTCCGGAGATCGGCCTGGCAAGCACCCTGCGGAGCAATCTCCGCCCACACACGGGGGGGCTGGGTAGCCTCCAGTTCGGCTTGCAGGCCGATCTCCGGGCTTCGGAGCACTCCACGGGTGCGCAGAGATCACTCTGCTGGAGTGCTTCAAAGTCCGAAGATCAGCCTGCAAGTCGAACTGGGGGCTTCCTGGCACCCCGCGGATGTGCGGAAATCACTCCGCGGGACGCTCCAAAGCCGAAGGATCCAGTTCAGCTTGCAGGCTGATCTTCGGACTTTGAAGCACCCCGCAGAATGCCTCTGGGCGCCCTGCATCCTATGATCCGGTGCGCCTTATGGTGCAAAAAATACGGGTAAGTTCTACTCTAAAAATAGGCCCCAATTAAGATTGTCAGCCAGACAAGACACATTTAGTATGATGTTTCCCCGAAAAAAAGCTCTAACTGAAAATAAGCCCTAATGCGTCTTTTGGAGCAAAAATTAATATAAGACCCAGTCTTATTTTCGGGGAAACACGGTAGTTGGGAATGAAATGTATGCAAGAAAATAAGCAAGTTCAGAGAGCACCAAGGACCCCCCATGGTTCAACCTTGAGCCAAAAATATTCTCTTCTATTGGTACTTAGAGTACTATTACAATTCCTGGGATTGTCTTCCCACAAGGTGCTAATGTTTATTGATGTTTTACAAGTAAATAACATAAGCATATTAATAACACAATCATCTTTTGGAAGGAACACCTTGATCTTCTTCCCCTAAGTAAATTGTTTTAAAACTTAAATCCAGTGGCTCAGTTCATACATTGTACTTCGTCATGGTTTGCATTGACTATCTTTTGCTGAATAAGTTGCAACGGGTTCACACACAATGCTGCATCATAAGCTGGCATTTATGCTAAACTAGACAAATCATATATTGCTTAGCATGCCATAAGTTCAGCTATTAGGAATTTAAATGACGTGCATGTTTTAAAAAAATAGGAAAGGGAAGGAGCAAAATTTGCATTATGTAACAATTAGATGGAACATTAATATTGTGGGAATGTATTTTTTAAAATATGTTTGGATTTTCTTCAGATTATATCCATGAATAAGTGGCAGTATATTGGTTAAAGGGCTAGACTAGGACAGGTGAGATCCATATTTATGTCTTCCCCTCAACTGTGTACACTCACTGGGTAAATCTATCCTATTCATGCTCTCTTAGTCTAAAATATCTCACAGGGTTGTTCTTGTGAAAAAATGGACTAGGAACTAAATACCTAAGCACTTAAGGGAAAGGAAAAACAGGATATAACTTAATAAGTAAATAAATTTGATAACTAAAAGTCTTATTGTCCTTTGCTAATTAGGATGCTCTGGCAATCCAGATTATTGCAGTTTTTCATATGTACAGGTTGTTTTTTTTTAAATGAGAATGGCAATTTCAGTAACAAAGCTAAATTGATTTTGTCAGTGACATCAATACAGAAAGGCACAGTAATAGAATCGATCCACAATAATGTGGACTAAATTGAAATAACTATAGCATTTTTTAATTTGGGAAAACGATCATTAGTTTTGGAAGTATAAAATTGAATATACATGTACTGCGTAACTAATCAGTTAGTCAAATAATACCACGTCTCTATTTATGGAACTTTTGTGCAGCTTTTGGCTTCACAAGAGGCTATAAAGTATGCATCAACTAGATTAGAATTTTTTTTCTCTTTTCTAATTAGCAAAGCATTGAAATACAGGTCATTCTTGACTTGCAACCATTCATTTAGTGACCGTTTGAAGTTGCAACGGCACCGAGAAAAGCAACTTGCGACCTTTTTTCATAGTTATAACCCTTGCAACACCCCCATGGTCACATGATCAAAATTCGAACACTTGGCAACTGGCTTGTATTTATGTCGGTTGCAGTGTCCCGGGATCATGGTGATCCCCCTTTCCAACCTTCTGACAAGCAAAGTCAATGGGGAAGGCAGATTCACTTAGCAAACTTGTTTCTAATCTAATAACCACAATGATTCACTTAACAACTATGGCAGGAAAGGTTGTAAAATTGGGCAAAACGCATTTAACAAACATCTTGCTTAGTAACAGATATTTTGGATTCAATGGTGGTCTTAAGTCGAGGACTACCTGCATTTCATCTCATAAATAAGTAAACCAAGGTAGTTTTCATTTCTATAATTCAGTGTTTTTCAACCCTGGCAACTTTTAAGATGTATGGACTTCAGCTCCCAAAATTCTGAGAATTCTGGAAATGGAAGCCCACACGTCTTAAAGTTGCAAGTTTGAAAACCACTAGTGCAGATAGTTGAATCTGGTGACAGATATTATCTGCCTTAGGTGGGTGCCCTCCAGATGGGATGAGCTTCAGTTATTTATAACCACTGGCTTGTGTTGGCTATGCTGACTGGCTGTTGGTAATTCAGGCTAACATACCTGAAGTACTCAGAGATTGTTTTATGTTATAATTGGTTTGTCACACAGAAGCTACCAGAACAGAGTAAGACAAGCACTTAATGAGATGGAATATTGTTTGCACTTCTATTAACTTTGAAACTACTTGAATCAGATTTGCATTAATGAGAAGAGTAGCTTCTGGTAAGGTAAAGGTTCCCCCCGCACATGCGTGCTAGTCTTGTCCGACTCTAGGGGCAGTGCTCATCCCCGTTTCTGAGCCGAAGAGCCAGCGCTGTCCGAAGACGTCCTCAGCATGACTAGATGCCAGAGGCACACGGAACTCTGTTACCCTCCCACCGAAGTGGTCCCTATTTTTCTACTTGCATTTTTACATGCTATCGAACTGCTAGATTGGCAGAAACTGAGGCAAGTAAGGGGGAGCTCACTCCATTATGCGGCAGTAGGAATTCAAATAGCCAAACTGCCGACCTTCTGATTGACAAGCTCAGTGTCTTATCCACTGAGCCACCACGCCCCTAGCTTCTGGTAGCAGCCAGAAAGATGTCTGAATGTTTACATGTAGTCTATGCCCTGCTAAAATTTAATTTTGTTCATGCATCTGAATTTTCAAATTATGTATTCACTTTTATACTTAAAATCCTTTCATTTATTTTAGGTTTGCCCTTATGCTGCTTGCAATGACTCCTGTATCAGATATACTCTGCTTAACATTTAACATTTTGTGGAATAAGCAAAATTGTTTTTCACACTAACTTTAATTTTAATGAGGGTAGAGGCAAATTCAAGCATGACAGTTCATACAGTTGGAATTCCTGTAACTGATATGAGTCGTGATTAGGAAGAAAAGATGCTACTGTTAGATTTGCACTTGAGAGATTGCAGAGTTCTCAGTTACAGTAAATACATTATACTCCTACTACAGGGAGTAATTGTTAATTAAGGCGTGGAATGTTTGTCTTCCACACTAAGAGAATTTGAGTGGTGTTAAAGACACTGATAAGATAATAAAGCCCTTCATGTGATCAGCCTATCTGAGGGATCATCTCTCCCCAGTTATTTCAGCCCGCCCCATTAGATTTGGCATAGAAGCAATGCTGTAGGTACAATCAGAGAGGGATCTTCATTTGGTGGAGCTGTATCTTCTCTGTCATGATACCTGCCGTATAGACATCCTTCCAAAATAACCTCATCTCCATTCCTTTTGACATAAGGATTCTCAAGACCTGATTATATTGTCGGGCCTGGGGCTACCAAGGAACCAGAGATTTGTTTAAACGGTTTCATTGTTGAGCTGGCCATTTTGTTTCTATATTTTTTAATCTCTATTTTTTATATATTTGGGGTTTTGTCCAATCATTGTACACCACCCATAATTCTTTTGGTGAGATGGGCACTTATACAAATCATTGATTCGAATGGGATTTACCGTAAATGTGACTTTCTCTGAAAATGAACATCTGAAAAATCGGCAAAATTGCTGTAGAATTTGATCAAATGGTTGGATTTAGGGTTCCTGCAAATTAGGGGCTAAAGTTCTTAGGAAAATATGCAGGTTTATGGTAAATTCCTTTGATTCCTCTCCATAACATTATGACTTTCAAGAGCTTACTACTATGAATACAATTTCATCTCATAATTTGCTCCGGCCAATACCTCTACTTTCTCTGGGTGATTTCCCCCCAAATAACTGCATATGAAAATACACTGATAAGAAGTAGCTTTTGAAAGAATAGGTGCAGACACAGGTAGATCTTTGATGACTTTGAAGATTAACTGCACCTTGGCAGATATTGTTTACCTGGTGAATTTAACTCTGTTTGTAACTTGTGGGCATAGTCCTTTCTTTTTTCTCCTGCTAGTTGCCCTTTTCTCATCTTGAATTTGTTTATTATTTTTAGCAGCTTCTGTTGGAAAGGGACATATGTGAACGTGTGTGAATATTTGTGTGTTTTTCTATGAGAGCAATTAATAAGTGGAATAATTAACTTTTAAGTGGTTATATTTTTTTCATTTAAAAGTTTTATAAACACATACATAGTAAGAAAAATAAAACAGATACAACCATTGAGCACTTTTTTT
>JANHFO010000623.1:528970-545403 GCA_032468095.1 Pareas carinatus
AGAACAACATACCTGTACCCGTGAAAATCTACGAAAACAAATATAGATATATATATTTATTTTCCTGTAAACTTGAAATAACTTTGATCAGCATTATTATTTTATCCAAAATTCTTCTTTGGCTACAGATGTATTAACTGAGTTCACATTATGCTAGCTGTGATTTGCCCAACCATCATTTATGAAATAAATTTTAGTTGGTTAGGTTCATACAGCAGGCTTTGCTATAAATCCAGCCTGCATTGAATAACCTTTTAATGGGTTTGAGTCTATAGTGGTTTGAGTCACAATGCAAAAGTAAGTGTATATAAGTGATTTTTAAGGAATAGTTTTTTTCCCTTTTAAAAAATATTTACAGTACAGTTTTTGTATATTTCCTTCCTTACATTAGCAAAAAGTTGCCATCAGTGGCAATTTAAGACAGGATTCAAGTGGGGGCAAAAATCTATATTGGGCTCTGCTTGGAGCCCTAGGCTACAGATTGCTCAACTGTTGTCTGAGAGCAGCTGTTGACTAACACACTATGTACTAAGCCAAAATGAAATAGGTTACTTAATACAATGTGTTAAATGGTTTTATCTTTCTTAATCTAGTAGATTTTTTAATATTCTACATTTTGTAAACTACTGGGAGGGGGAAAAGATAAAAGAGATAGGTAATCTGTATACTACTAAAACTCTCCTGCCACTTATCTGCTTGTAATCTTCATATAGCCCAAATGGTGCATCCTTGTGCACATTTTTTTGAATCAAGGTCCCTCAAATCTGCTAAGTTAAAGAATCTCCATGACCCATTACTCTTATGTAATTGAAATCCGAAGAAAAAAATTATGCCAGCTATATTTGCAAAGTTGTAGCCACAGCAGCAATGCTGCAGTTAGCTGCAGTCACAGGATTGTAACATTCCCTGCTAGCTTCCCACAAGCAAAGTCAGTGCGGAAATCAACTGGAAATCAGAAATTGCTCCCATTCTCACTTGGATTTTCTGCTTTTCTCTTTAGGTAAAGAAATATCTCTGAAATATTGACTCAATGGGTCATTAGTTGTCTTGTATAAAATACACTTGTCCAGTACACATTCTGGTGAGAGAGAAGTTCTCTGAGGATGGGCTCCAGCACGAATCTGAAAGCTCGGAAGACTAAACCTCATGCTGGTGACCAACTCAGACTGGATCCTGTAACATTATCCTGGGGCACTCATATTTGCCTTCCTTTGTTCAATACAATTATAAAAATCCAATAATGACCCAAAAGATCATGGGTTGTCTAGTATGTATTAATACTGTATTAATACTGTGTCCTTTCTGGCCGTAATCAACCTAATCCTACTTAAGATCCTTAAATAGCTCTAATAGAACCATGAGATCTCAGTCAGTGCTTAAATGTTGACATGTATCTTGCTGAGTTCTTGCAGTTGCTTTGCCAGGGATATGTATTCCATTTCAGACAAGATAGACATTTTGTTGAGATAGCCAAGCATATCTTCATACTGTGTCCTTTTGTTTCTAGGTTTTGATTTTTATTTTGGGATACCATATAGCCCTGATATGGGCTGTACTGACACTCCAGGTTATAACCTCCCTCCCTGCCCAGCTTGTCCCAGATGCTGCACAACAGTCAGGTATGTTTGTTTATTGTTTATTGAATTTATATCCCGGCATGATCTAGTGGCTCTCGGCAGCTGACATAGTGTTATGAAAACGCTAAAACATTCATTGTATGTTTGAAATTTTAATTCAGTCATTAAGTCAGAAAACCAGGAAACCCATGCACAATAAAAAGATCGACCCAAATTAAAAAATAATAATAATAAACAGATGGCACAGTGTGTAACATAATTGGAACACCTTTCAGAATAGTTCAGTATTTAACATCTTACTGAAAACTCTAAAGATGTGAACCGGCCTAACTTCCATAAAATAGCTTCATTAGTGCTACTTCTGAGAAGCAGGCCTTCTAGCTTTGTTTTCTGTCATTCTGTGGAAGTGTGGAACTACATAAAGTTTTCCCCTAAACCATCTAAATCACAAACCATTCAGCAATCACAATTAGGACTAACAGCTCTGTTGTTAAGCAAAGCAGTTCCTAAGTGGGAAATCATTTTTATTTAATTATTAATTAAATTTATTGGCTCCTCTCCATACCACAGGGAAACTCTGAGTGGCCAATAAACTCACGTGACTGTGCTTTCCTTTTCCCCACTCCCCTGCCTGTTAGAATGCTCAATACAAGGTTGAGATAAGGAAGGAAATTGATGTTTGTATTTACAGAAAGGGATAACAAGAGAGTAGCAGGCATACAATGGGAAATACACATTAAAAGGAATACAGTGCCCCCAAAAACACCTGATAAATTCCCCATTGTGAGTTTGCGTCCTCTCTTGTAATCCATTGCTCCCTAATTTCTTTGTCTTGTAAGTGGGAGAGGATGCAAAAATAGGTCAGGTACAGAAGGAATGAAGAAAAGAGACTGCTTGTTTTCTATTTGTCTTTTTTCTCCCTCACCTGTTTATGCATTATTTCTGTTCTGCAAGGGGGAGGGGACCAAACAAGTGATCTTTAGACAATCTTGTCTGTGCCTGGCCCCCTTTCCCCCCTATTGTGTGCCTGCTTACTGTCTTGTAGTCCCTTCTCCAATCTCATGCTCTGCAAAGAGGGAAGAAAGGGAAAAACAGTGGTGAATGTGTAATAGGGATGCTGTGAAGGTTATATACGTGGGCTTTGATTGTAAAGTTATTGTTCGACACCATTATAACTTTGAAGAGTTGCTGAACAGCACAAGTTGGTATGCAAGATCTAACTGTAGTAGGTTGGAATCATTTAGGCTGGAAGAGGTGGTCCTGCAACTTCCGAGTCCCAAGCTATGTTAAGCCTAATTGTCCTTGAAGAGCAGTTTGTGGAAGCTTGAAACTTTGTCATTTGTGTCTGTCTTTCTCAATTTGGACAGAGGCTGCCTCATTGCTATGACAAGTGGTTTAATCCACTACAGAGAGCCAATTTAGCCTTGGATCTCTCTTTAGCTGATTCTGTTGTTCAAAAGCTGTGGAATTACCAAAATAAAAAATATTTTAAAACCCACTTTTGTATTAATCTCTCATTCTATACTCAAGATCTACAATGTTTTTTTTCCTAGTAACCATCGGACTAGCTGCTATTCTGAAGTTGCGCTTCCTCTTTTTGAAAACCTTACAATTGTCGAACAGCCTGTAAACTTAACTACTTTAGCTGCAAAGTATATAGAAAAAGTTATTCATTTCATCCACTATGCCAGGTAAGAAAATCTCCATGAACCTTGACTTTACTTAGGTAAACTAGTAATGGGTTGGCATTGTACAAATCACCCTGCAGTCTAATTTTATACATCTGTCTTTGTCTCTCATGAAACTCCAAGGAAAAGATTGGAAATTTTCCCTTCCATTGTAAAATCCTTGCTAAACAATTCGAAAGTAGGATCGAAGTTTCCATTGATAAATGAAGCATGTGTTAGGCAAACCTTCACCGTAACTACTCCACTTAGTGATGGCAGTTCCAGTAATCCCATTTCAATTGCTACTGACCCAGGATCCAGGTGCTGGGCAGGGGTGCAGTGTTCAAATCAATATGGCAAGCACAGCAGGGTGGCAGAGACACATTGTTCAAAGGGAGTTTGCTAGGGAGAAGGTAGTCGAATAGGATGGCATTACTGGGCAAGGCAAGAAAGGAGGCAGTGAGGTTGGTGCTATTCAGGGTGGTTGCAGAAGAGGTGGAAGTGGAGGGACGAGGGCTTCCCAAAGGCCCATGCTCTGCAGCTCGCATTGGAAGCACAACTGGAGAATTGGGAACTATTAAACTATTAAGTTCATTTCGAGAGAGGGGAAACTTGACAAAGAATTCCATGTTTCATGACAACTGTATGATAATCTAGTAAGGTTCCCAGTGAAGAATAAGTCTGTTACATCTGCTCAGTTGGAAGAATTAACTTCTGCAGAGCTGATCACAGAACTTTTAGTTAAGAGTGAGGTCCCTTCCCAATGTGTATGATCTAATAACTTAGATATAGGTATGTATATCATTCTGAGAAAAGTTTCATTCTACCTGTGTCTTAGCAATTCTGTGCAATGCTTGTGAGAGCATTGGAGATTGTGTGCATGATCTTGAAAGCTCGTATTGTAACAGCCACCCAGTCAGGCTTACCTCCTTATATACCAACTTTACCTCTCTTGAAAACATAGAGTACTGGCGCAGCAAAAGCACTTTTAGCAGCTCAGGGATCAATTAGAAAACTTGAGTAAAAGATGCATCCACAGCTGCTATGGAGAAGGGAAAGCTTTTAGTGCTGGGGAAAGTGATGATAATAAAAATGAGCCAAATAAATACCTTCCAAGTACACTGAGAAGGTGGAAATGGTGGAAGAAAGCCAGTTTTATTGTGATTCCTGATTCCATAGTCTTAGTAGCTGCATTTTCTAGCGAGCAAAAACAATTCAGATCTTTTTAAATTATTATTGTAAACAAGTAATGATAAAGACTGCTACAGCTCAGCCCAAACAAAATGAGCTAATGGATAGAAATCATGTGTATATTAACTATTGATAAATAAGGATGACAAAAGCAACTTTTACACTATTAAAAATAATTGATTCGAAATCTTGTTCTTAAAAAAGGACTTTGTAAATAAAGCTCTTTTTTATATAAATAATTATAAACAGAATAATATGCCACAAATATGTCACACTATTGTAACTCAAATCAATACAAGCAGACTATATTTAAGAAGGTCTGAAAAGCCCAAGACTTTTAAGAAATGTTTGGAGCCTTTATGAATGGGTGTCTTCAGAACTGCAAAATGTTTGTTCAGTCTTACTAAATGATGTGATTCTTGTTATAATGTTTTGGTTCCATTGCAGAGCTGATTAAATTGAGAGTCTTAGTTACATAAAGATTCTAAGTGATTCTGCTATTTAGCAAGCTACTGACAAATAGTTTTGATTGAGTTACATTTGGCTGTTTTGATAGTTCACCTTCTTTGAATTATATGCTACAATAGTGGCCCCCAATCTTTTGGGCACCAGGGATTGGTTTCATGGAGAAAGGGTGTTTTTTTTTTATCAAAGGGGGCGTGATTTTGTGTGCTGTCTAAATCCCACAAATGGGGGTTGGCTTGTTTACGCAGACCAGTTGCTGGCATGTCACAGACCAGTGCTGGTCCATGGACCAGCGGTTGGGGACCCCTGTGCTACAGGACTTTGATACAATAATATTGCCTCTATTTGCAATAAACATGGATTCATAACATCAAGAGGAGACTTCAGCTACAGGAATCAATTCAATGTTTGATGGAAAACTTGTAGCTAAGGGAAATGTTAGACTGCTCCTAATGTCCAGCTAAAATCTGTTTTCCTTTTTTTGATATATGTTTTATTATTATTTGTAATAAAAACATAATTATTTCAACACAGATCAACCATTAGGGTATACAATTCAAAAAAATATCAGTATAATCTTCTACATTATTAGTCGTTCTAATACTCCTACTCTTTCTTTCTTTTTTTGAGCCAAATATAGAATAAATTCCAAATTTGAAAATAGTCTGATTCTTCTTTATCTTTCAGTCTCATTGTCAATCTATCCATTTCTGCACAGTCCAAGATTTTCTTTATTATTTCTTCTGGTGGAGGTATTTCTTCTTTTTTCCAATTTGTGCAAAAACTATTATCACTGCTGTTAAAATATGTACAGTTAAATATGTGTATCAAACTTTTCTGGAAAAATACCTAACAGAAAAAATTCAGGGTTAACTTCTACTTGTATTCATAATATTTCTTTTAACCATTTATAAATTCTATCCCAATATTCTTTAGCGTATTTACAAGTCCACCACATATGATAATAAATAGCAATATTATTTTTACATTTCCAGCATTTATCCTGTATGCCTTTAAACATTTTTGCCATTCTTACAGGAGTCATATGCCATTTATAAAACATTTTATATAAATTTTCTTTATATGCTGTTGATTTTGTCAGTTTATAGTTCATTTCCCATAAATTTTGCCATTTATCTGAATTAATCATATAACCAAAGTTCTTTGCCCATGTTATCATCGTTTCTTTCACTTGTTCATCTTCCATTTTTAAATTTAGCAAAAAGTTATACATTTTCTTTATCAATTTATCATCAGAATTTAATAATAGTTCATCATATTCTGACTGCTCCTTATAAAAACCTTGCATTATAACATCTTTCTTGTATCTTGTTTTTATTTGCAAATATGCCCACCATGTAGGTTCCATGCCCTCATTTTGCATTTCTTGTGTCTTTAAACTTCCTTCCACATCCAGAATAAAGATATGTCCAAATTTCCCCCCAATCTATCAAATTTGGATGAACAAAACCTTTCATTGCTGAAAGTCCATCTGGAATTTTCGATATACTTTTTGTTTTATTTTTCCCCATATTGTTTTTAACACGTTTCTAATATAGTGGTTCTGGAAGTACTTATGTATTTTCCCCCCCATACCGTAGAGTGAAATCTGTTTTCCTTAACATAAACCCCACCTTTATTCTGCACTCTGAAACAATAGAGAAGGAGCTCAGTCTTCTGAGTTATAATCTTGAAGAACAGTATCACATTTGTCCTCTGTAGTTTTTTTGCCTCAAGGAAAAGAGATCCTTCAATGTCTTCTCATGAGACTTAATTTCTTTTCTTCAAATTATTCCCTTTGTACCCATTCTAGTTTCTCTGAATATTTTAAGGTGTGATGCCCAGAACTAGATACAGTTATTTGAGATGGGTCAGAACTTTGCAAATTATTGTGCAACTGTTACTTGTGATTTACTTGGAAAGTTGCATTTACCTTGGCAACTGCATTTAAATTATTGATTCATATTTAGATGGTAATATTCTAGATCCCCTTCATGTGTACTATTTGATTTCTTTTTCTTAATTAAATGTATTTGTTTCAAGTAAATTTCCTCTTGCTGCGTCCAGTTCACTTCTCTAACCTGCCAAGATCCTTATGAATATTATTCTATTTCTCTTCCACTTTAATAATATTCCATGCACCCATTCATTCAGATCATTAATAAAAATATTAAATTGCTGATGACTGAATATTGTTGCATCACATTTAATTCCTTACTCTAATTCAAGGGTCCTCAACCCCCGATCTGTGCACTGGCACCGAGCCGCAGCATACCAGCAGCGGGCTGCACAAACAAGCCAAGCCCCATTCAAGGGATGCAGGCAGCATGCAAAACCGCGCCCACTCTGGTCTGTAGAAAAACCTTTCTCCATGGAACCGGTCCCTGGTGCCCAAAAGGGGGCCACTGCTCTAGTTCACGAGTTTTCTTGAGCAATTTTCAAGCCAGCAATGGACTACCTAAAAGACATACCATCTGGCCCATATTTAATTAACTTACTAATCAGAATGTCTTCAAATGTCCTATCAATGGCTTAATGAAATTACTGCACATTACAGGTAAGTCTCAATTTACCACCCTAATAAATATACCCATCATGGTCATAAGTTGTAACAATTGTAAAACAAAACTGGCCTTTTTAAGGGCAGCGATTAAGCGAACTAATGGTTCACCATGGGCACTGTTTTGGTGAAAATTAGAAGTAAATGCTGGTTTTGGGCAAAACTAATCATAGAACATAGTTACATGACTGTGGGAGGCTTCATATGGTCATAAATGCAGCCTGGTTGCCGGTCACCTGAAGTTTGGCCATGTGACAATGGGCAGGGCATCATCAGAACTTCCAATCCAGAACATAAGTACCCCCCTGGTAGGTCCTTTGTGACTTCAAATGGTCATTAGGCCATCAGTCATAAATCAAAGCCAATTTATACTTCCATAGCAATTCTAGTAAGCAAGTTTCTCAATCAAAAAACAAAGTAGGATTAGTCTGACAAAAATTGTTTTGGATGCTAGATTTTTACAATTATTAAAGATGTTTACAACTGATTTTATTTTAATTTGCTCTAAAATCTTCCCAGTCATTGATTCTCTTGATTGATATATAGTTATCCAACTCTTCTCTTATTCCCTTGGGCCAGACATCAGTGATCATAATGTTTTAAGAGAAAAATGGACAGGCTGAGGAGAGTAGGAGAATGTGTTTTACTGTCTATACTCTAATGAATGAAAAGTTTGATTTATTCCAAGACTGAAGTTAAAACTTGATTTAAATTGTTTTGACTATGACTAAATTTGAAGGGTTGAATCTACCTTTTAGAGCAGTAGTAGAAGACACAATCCAGTCTAGGGGCAGGATTTTCCCTGATCCCACTTAATATTATTAGAGAGGACCCCATTCCTAAACTTCTATTCCTAGAATGAACCTCCCCACACACACACTTTTCTCTGTTTTTGATTTTATTTGATTTTTCTACTTAAATTGAGAACAGGGAGAATCTTTTATAAGGCACCATAGTTCTGATGCACTGCAGTCATTTTTTGTTTCTCAAAAATAGCATGAACAGGATAAGGCCTTTTCTGGTTCCAGAGAGAGAAAGAGAAATATGACCTGTATTTCACATCAGTGAAATTGTATTAATGACATGGATCATTCCTACATACTAAAAAAATCATCCATGCTGACACTTAGCCACTAAGCTTGCCATGTTATTAGGTAGAATTCAAGTTTCAGTCTTATCAGAGGTGGTAATCGAAAGTTGGTGTAGAAGGCTATTTTATTTTAACTACAATAGAACTGAACTTGTTTATGGGTTATGCATCCAAGATATTTTCACTAACTACTTCAAAAACCTGGAAAGCTGCCAATGAACCTTTGAAAGTTTCTGGCTGATTTTACCATTATTATTTTAGTTTTATATTTCAGCAGAATTTGTACTCATAGACGATCAAAGCACTGCACACTTTACTGGTTCTGGTGTTAATGAAAAAGCTTTCTGTTTTAATGAATCTCGGGTTGACATTAATTGGGTATTAGGACTGGATCAAACCAGTTAATCTCTTACACAGTAGCTGAAACTAATCGAGAAGAAAAATCATCTGGATGGACAAGTAGGTACCTTAAAACAGCTGTATATACTTTTATTTTTATTTTCATTTTTCTTGATCCTTTTTGTTCTTGGCTTTGAGCAAACTGAGTTCTTGAGATCTGTGTGGGAGATTTTTATTATTATTATTAACTTGGAATGCTCCTTGTAGTAGAAGAGAACAGACAGTTGCCTCAGACAAAAGAGAAGATTCCCAACTTAGAGTAATTGATAACACCTTCAACTTTATATTTCATTAAGTGTCCCCCAAATCAATTGCAAGTTACAATTACAGTTACAATTACAAGTGGGACCTAAATAAGAGTAAAACAGATTTTACTGTAACACCTTCTTCCTATTTAGGAGAAGCATTGTTTTCTTTTTGATGTGGTAATCAACTAGGGCAAATTTATTGCTCTCTCGTTCCAATATTCCTAGGAAGTTCTAAAGACTAATGCTGAAATTATATGCATTAAATGTTATTATTTCCTCAGAATCCTTGAAACTGAATTTCAATATGGTTGTTTGTGTCTGAACCTAATATTTATAAGGGACTTTCTTTTTTCACTCAAGTTGGTTGATTTCCTTCAGTAGGTTCCACTGAAGGAACAAACTCTTTGAATGAATGAATTAGAATTTATTCATCAAGTGTGTCTGGACACACAAAGAATTTGTCTTCGGTGTACATGCTCTATACTTAAATACAGGCTATAATTGACAAATAATGATTACAGTCATAAAATACATTCCTAATCATAAAATGCATTCATCATATCATCATATTATAAAGTACCAACATCATGTCACAAAACACATTCATCATGCCATATAATTTTGTTTTAGATTTGGGACAGTCTATATTTGAAATATATACACTTATATACATATGTAGTTTCAGGTGTGTTCGGGTCTTTTCCCATGTAGTGTGGAAAGTCTTTTGGCGACGTTTTGGCAAGGTCTCACTTGCCATCTTCAGGCTGGTGCTTTTGGCTTCTTGCTTCTTGTGTGTATATATACATATATATACACACATATATATATATACATATACATATGGTTTTGGACAGTCTATATTTGAACAGTCATAGAATATTAATAATCAATCTAAATAATCAAAACTAAATGACACAATTATTATATATTTTAAGATATAAGCAACAATTTATTGTCATACAAATAAGAGAATAGGCAATAGGTAATATGTAATAGGAATGATAAGAAGGTTAATAATGATATATTTCTCCTAGATAATTTAACAGTGTTATGGAAGTTAATTGTTTAGCAGATTGATGGCATGGGGCACGAAACTGTCCTTGTATCTAGTTGTTTTGGTTTTCAATGCCCTGTATCGCCATCCAGCGGGAAGAAGTTGAAACAGATTATGTCCAGGTTGTGAAGGATCAATAATTATTTTCACAGCTCTCTTTCTGGCTCATGCAGTGTGCAATTCTTCAAAGGAGGGAAGGTTTGTAGCAATTATTTTTCTGCAGTTCTAATTATCCTTTGAAATCTGTGTTTATCTTGTTTGGTTGCAGTGCCAAACCAGACAGTAATTGAAATGCAAATAACTGACTCAATGATTCCTTTGTAGAACTATGTCATTGATTCCTTGAGCAGTCTGAGCTTTCTGAGTAGTCTCTGAAAGAACATTCTTTGTTGTGCTTTTTTGATGACATTTTTGATGTTGGCTGACCATTTTAGATCTTGGAATATTATGAAACCTAAAAATTTGAAGGTCTCTATTATTGATACTGTATTTTTTAATTTTGTGAGAGGTGACAGAATAGAAGCGTTTTTCCTAAAATCAACAATCATTTCTACAGTTCAAGATAGTTGTTCAATTTCCTGTCTGTAGGCAGATTCATTGTTGTCTCGAATGAGGCCAATATCACTGTTGTATCATCTGCAAACTTTAGTATTTTGACAGAAGTTTTTCGAGGCAAAGTCCTTGGTATATAGGGAAAAGAGAAATGGAGAGAGTACACAGCCCTGAGGTGCTCCTATGCTGATGTTATTTTGCCTAGCTTTATCTGCTGCTTTCTGTCTGTTAGGAAGCTTGTAATTCATTTTCAGGTTTGGTCAGGCATTGTTAGCTGAGTCAGTTTGGTTAGAAGAGTATCTGGAATGATGGTATTGAATGCAGAATTGAAGTCCACAAAAAGGACTCTTACATATGTCTTTGTAAAATTCAGATGTTGAAGTATGTAGTGTAGAGCCATATTAGCAGCAGCATCTGCCAATCTGTTTGCTGGGTAGGCAAATTGCAAGGGGTCTAATAGTTGGTCTGTGATGCTTTTCAGGTGAACCATCACTAGTTTTTCAAAAGTTTTCATAATTACAGATGTCAGTGTGACTGGTCTGTAGTCATTCAGATCTTTGATGGTGGATTTCTTTGGCAGTGGGATGATTGTAGATTGTTTGAAGCAAGAAGGAACATAGCACACCCCTAGTGATTTATTAAAGATATGAGTGAAGATTGGGGCTAGTTGATCTGCACAAGCTTTTATGCAGGCAGGGGTTGCTTTGTCTGGTCCTTGTGCTTTTCCAGATTTTTGTCTATAGGGAAGCAGCAGACAATTTATCATTTCCTTGTACTGCAAAATCGTAGCAGTGATATTGCTAATAATTGCTAATAATAAGTATAGTACCTTCTATACATCTCTAGTTTTGGGTCAACATAAATCTATTCAGACAGAAAGCAACAACAAAAATAACTAACTAAAAAAAAGACTGACACTCATAAGTTGCTTTTTCATTTTATTTTTTTAAAATAGACTTCCTTGCTAACAGATATAATTACCAAAGCAAATTATTCAGATTTTGCTGCAAGTATGGCTGCCAAGTTCATAAAATGGAGTCTGGGTGGGTGGTGGAAGGAGGTAGTAGAAGTTACTAAACTACTTCTGTTCCAAAAAGGAAGGAAATTCAAACTATGGGGTATAAACTCTACTTGAAAATCTTCAGTGTTAAGGATTTATTTTACTTGCAATTTATGCAGCGATTTATTGTGATTACCAAAAAGTTGTGTTGTTGACAAGAAATTACCGCTCTTGACTTATACACATATACAAAAACAAAAAGCAATCAAAGAAAAAGAAAATAAAATCCCAATAAAGTTAAATATACATGTATATTGCAATAATTGTATAAAAGTGACTCTGTCTT
This sequence comes from Pareas carinatus, assembly GCA_032468095.1. NCBI lineage: Eukaryota > Metazoa > Chordata > Lepidosauria > Squamata > Pareidae > Pareas > Pareas carinatus. The sequence continues at coordinate 541,120 of JANHFO010000623.1, forward strand.
TAAAGAATGAATTAAAACATCCTATAGTTAGCACAGGGTTATGATAAATGTGGGAAGCTTTAGTTCATTCCTTAAAGATAGAGTCACTTTTATGCAATTATTGTAATATATGTGTATATGTAGTTTCACTGGTTGCTTTCCATTTTGTTATATGTGTGTGTGCATATGTTGTATATGTGCGCACACATTCATACACACAGAGAAACATAAATATACAGGAAGGGAAACTGTTTTGTATTTTGTTTTTGGTTTTTTTTTCTATATTATGGCAATAAAATTTTAAAAGATTAGCAGATTGTGGAAGCGATAAGTTTCATGATGATTGTTCTGTGTCATCTTGGAAAAGTTGGAACAACTTGGCATTTGTTTATTTTTAAGGTCCATGAGACTATCATATGCTAAATTACGTAAACACACTCATGCACACAGTCTGTATTTCTGGTCCCATTTTTCCACTTTCATTCCTTCCTTTTCCTTTTGGAAGGCCCTGGGGAATATTAAGACTTCTCTGAGAAAATAAATCTAGCTGTAAACAAAAGAATAGCAAATGTCATCTGCCCATTTAAAAATAGACTAGTCTTCATTATAATATCATCCTTTGTTTTACTTGATCCTTCCTGTCAACATACCTTTCTCCTTATTGAGCATCTACTGTATGGGAATGCTGAAATCATAGAGAAATTTCAAATAGTATTCTTTGTACAATGCACTCTTCACTTTATTAAATGCTGACATCGTTTTAATGAGAAGAATAGGGCATAGTGCTTGGTTAACTAGAGTGACTCCCCATCTCTTCAAGTATTTGCCCAATCAATTAGAACTGGTAGGAATGGCATGCTTTGGGCTCCTTTGATTAAACAATGTCATCTATCAGGATCCCATAAGCTTTTCTCCAAGGCTCCTTAGTGAGCATGAGTGAAGTCCTCTTGTATTGTGTGGGTGTGTTTCCAGTCCAGTTTTTGTCACCTTGTCATCTTTTAATTCTTATTTTTCTTTCTTAGACTTTTTTTTAAAAAAAATGGTTTTACTTGAGAGTTGCCCAGAGTCATTGAGACTTGGATGGCTTACAAATTTAATAAATAATTGTACTGGATTATTGTGACTTTCTCTGATAAGCAAGAGGGTTTTTTCAACACTTGGAATCTATATGAAGCACTTCACTTCAAAACCATACAGGTAGTTCTCACTTACTAATCATTCATTCAGCAACTGTTTGAAGTTGAGACAGTGCTGAGAAAATTATTACAACCATTTATGACTTTCTCAACATCCTTCTCTCATGCAATCACCATTACAATCAATATACATTGTCCTATGTCTGACCTGAGGTCTTTTTCTTTTTTTCCCTCTTGCAGAGCAGAAATTGGAGATGATGGGATTGCAAGAGAGTAAACTATTTGCTCTTCTACCCTTTGAAAGCAGTGTAATTGTCAGACAAAGGAAAGAGTTAGGCAAAGAGAGGTTGCCTATAGAAATCGCTTGCTTTTTTTCTCATCTTCCTTCACAGAACAGAGAGATTGAAAATAAAAGAAGAGTAAGCTGTTTGCAAACCTGTCCAAAGGGATCTAACTTGATTTCGTGACGGCACCTGGCTGTGACTACCAGGATGTGGCCACGTGGCCATTTGAGTGCCTGGTTTCTCACCGCAAGACATCTGGGTGCTGAGGAGGTGGGTAGAAGGGTAAATGGAGAGAACACTCCCTCACACTGGGCGAAGGATGGGGGGGTGGTGGAAGAAAAACTGAGAGAGAAGATTCCTCTCCTCTCTTCTCTCTCCATTTCCCCTTCCAACCCCCTCCTTTGACTGGCTCCCCCTGACAGTCGCAGCCAATTGGTGGTGCCTAGTTCTCCCATTCCCGGTCCTGGGCTGCTGGTGCAATTGCATTCTTTTCAATGTGTACAAAACTGTAAGCAGACACTTGTGCATTCCAAAGAACAGGGAAGTGTTTAGAAAGAAAACAAAAGCCCACTTAGTGACCACTTCACTGAAGTTGCTGATCCTAATTATTAAGCAAAGATTACCTGTGAGCAGATCTTTGTCCAGGCTTGCGCAACTGCTTCAAAAGCTGCTTCAGTCTTGTTCTGCGTGCATGTCAGTGCACAGTCACTTTGCTTCATATTTATCTTAGAGCATGTGGAAGCAACTGAGCTCAGTTAATGTGACAGCCATGCAGGTTGGAAAACAAGGTACAGCTTCTTTAAATGGTTCTGAGATGCTCTGTATGAATTCCTACATGTTGTGAAGGAGCTCTTTTAAAGGATTTGCACAATGCTAGGCAGAAATGCTTTTCTTAAGGGTTCTCCATGAAGATCTAAAATTCCTCCTAAAAGCTGCTCTCCTTTGATACTGCATTCCTTTCTTTAGCAGTGGAAAATAGCCAACCTCTAATCCTTTATCATCATAGGACCAGAACTAAAAAAAATTATATTGGCCAACTCTTTTTGTTTCATGTCCATATATGCATAACCATTTTTTCAGGGAGAATGTCAAGATAGATAGCAATGCAAGAAGAGAGATCAAAATGCAAGGATTATTTATCATTGATAGCCTTTGACATAGCATTCGTGAGCATAAAACAGTGACATTCTTACATTGTTGAGCTTCTAGTGCAGTAAATATTAGTGCAGTTAACAATTCCTCATGCTACTTTTAATTGGAAAAATTGGTTAGCCCACAGACAATGCAGAGATAAATTTGACATCAGAAATGCCAGTATCTAAAACCAATGGAAAATATTTCAGTATCCCAGGAGATACTGTTACATTGGTTTTGAAGTAGACATTCTTGATCAAAGGATTCACAAAGATAGATTATGTTATAAAATACTTGATATAGGATTATCAAGAAATTAAATTGTATTGCTCATGGATTGTATTTCTTTGTATGTATATACACACACACACACACACATTCAGTCTTGTTCTGTACAATACTGTGGGCAGACGAGGAGCTTTTTTTCTACAAACATTTATGCATATAATAAATCTGGCATTTAAGATGCCTCAACATTCTTTGCTGGTAAGTTAGAGAGGATTTCTTTATCTTCCATTCTTACCAGATCCTCTTCTTTCCTGAGAAATTTATGAAAGTTGATGTAAGTTATAATTTAAACGCACGTGATTTATTATAGTATTGAAAGAAATTGCTTTGCATATCAGTATGTTGTAAATTAGTGCAGGATAGAAAACGATGTCATTTACTAAATATTAGGAGGGAGAAGTAAGCGGGTTCCATGTGGATTTCTAGGGAGAAGCTTCCTATAGGAGAGGCATAATGTGAAGTGAGGGGATTTAGATCTGGATTTGTGCATCTTGTTGATCCATTTTTTGTTTTGTTTTGTTTTGCCATCAAGTCATTTTCGACTCTGAGCAACCACATACTGTAGATTTCTTCCATGATGATCAATCTTTTTTTTTTACGGTACTATTATTCAACTAGTTTATTTTTATTTTTTATTTTGTTTTTTATTTCCAAGAAAGAAAACTTTTATTTTGCAGATTTTTCAGAAACATGTCAGGGTGAATTCATACAATCAAATATCCAGAATTTTACATTGTCATTTCCATTTAATCCTTGTTTATAATCTTATTTTTAAGATCCTATTCTTTTTCTCTTCCCCTTGTCTTTCTTGTACACTTTATTCTCTTGGTCTTCTTCCTGTTTCTTCTTTCTTCTTCTTTTCTTACTACATCATTTTTATTTAGCCACCAGTCAATTCTTTTCACATTACTTTTACATACATACACCATACTGTCCAAATTCATTATTTACTTACATATTCTTAATTTCTATCTGCTTCAATTGTACAAATATAGCATAATCCATAATTCTTAATTTTCCCTTTAATACTGTGACCTATAGCTTAAATTCTTATAATTTTTCCTCTATTAATATTTAATTTAGAAACAAACATGCCAAATATTGATATTTGGTTTCGGACCTTAAGTATGGAAGACCTCTTATTCCTTGTCTCTTCCCTTTTTTCCCTCTCAATCTGTAACTGTGGAGTCTATCCACTTTGCTGTTGTTCATTCTTTTCTTCTTTTTCCTTCCACTTTTTCACCATTAGATCATTTTCCAGAGAGGTTTTCCCATTCTTTGTTTATCCTGAATTTATTGAATAATCAAATAATGGAATTGCATAAGAAGTGAGCAAAAGTCTAGAAGCTCCCAGTTTTAGTGGGCATTAAGAATTCAGAGAGTATGTGGAGACGACTTCCGGTTCTGGAGGCAACAGGTCGTGGGAAAGCTAGCTCTGCTTCCCACGCCTGAAACCTGCTCCC
>JANHFO010000623.1:560661-573833 GCA_032468095.1 Pareas carinatus
TGGACTGTTAACTGACTTTGAAGATTGGACTGTGCCTATATTCTGTATATAAAGACCTTTTATACCCTTTATATTCTGTATGTGTGTGTGTGACATTCATCGCTTCATCGCTTCATCCTTGCACCCTGCCTTCTGTATTTGCACTGCCCTTGCAACCAAGGAAGCTCTACATATACCTAACATATGCTTGAAAAAAATAAATGAAATAAAATGAGTAAATAATATTAAGAAAGGGAGAGAAACAGTTCCATTTAATCCGGACTAATTTTTACATTTTTGCAGGTGCGTGAAGGTGGTTGGTCCACTGAAGTAACCTCAAAGCACTACAGAACACTTCTGCCATGCTTCGGTCAGAATGGATTTCCATATGAAGTTGCACATCAATGGTGCTGTTGTTGGGGCTCCTCCTCTTAGAGAATTCAAAACATCTATTTTAAGTGAGGTGATCTTGAACACAGATACTTATAGGAAACTTGCATTTAGTCATATACTTTTAGAATTATTAGAGAGGATTGATTTATTTTTACTTTTAGATTTATATCCCACTTTCCTCCAAAAGTTGAAGACGCTATGTATGGCAGAAGTCCCCAACCTTTTTGGCTTTGTGGAACGATGGGAAGAGGGAAAGGAAATGGTTCCGTGCGAGCGGCAGGTGTGTGCCTGCTGCTCACGCAGCCCGGTTTCAAACGGGCAATGACCCAGTACTGGGCCGCAGCCCAGGGGCAGCCCCTGACTTATATAGTATTTCTTCTTCCAATTTTATTTCCACAGAACAATCCTAACTACATCCAAATTATCGAGAGTTTAGTGGAAGAGGACAGTCCATTCACTTCATTGCTAACTTTGCTGCTGTTTCCCAACTTTGCAAAGATGCTGGTTACGTACGTGATTCAATTTACCTCTTTTCTCCATTTCTCAAAATACAAGGTCCAAGTGAACAGCCAGAGCCAACAGGAGTTTGCCAGGGGAATTTGGCAGGGGTATGCTTAATACATTTTTTTTCTAAGTGAACAGTATGTATTTGGCTAACCTAAAAGCTTAAGAAAACAAGAAGATATATATATAAAAAAAGTTTCTAGCAGCAATACTTTAAGAAATAAAGTAAGGATTAATGCACAAGCTTTTGCAGTTTTGACCTCAGCATTTGTGCAAATTTGTATCCCTGCCTAAAAAACTATATTCCTGGGATATACTGTATTTGAAGCAAGAACAAACATGCAGCTAGGCATGAAAGAAGTCCATACTGGAGGGACAAATGGTCATTGACTTCTGTCAATGCGAGATGATGAAAATTTATCAGATCAAGAAAGGGGGCCATGTAAGGAACTGACAGAAGAAGCAGTTCTCAATAAGAAAGACAAAGAAAAGAGTGAGCTCTCTCTGTCTCTAAAACCACTGAATACAACCACATGCTAAAAAAGGTAAAATATTGAAACATTGTGCCTTCAGTCCCCAATCCCTGTAAACTGTTCAGATGGATACCGCAATCAATGGTACCAAAGGCCAACAAGCAATCTCATAGCATCAAAAGATTCATACACTCATTTAGATCCCCACAAAGATCTGCTACTTGTGTAACCAATGCCATTTTGCTCCCATGTTCAAGTCTGCACACTGACTGAAAAGGTCCAGATAATATGTTTCCTCTAAAGCAGGGGTCCCCAACCCCCCGGTCTGTGGACCAGTACCAGTCTCCAGCACGGCAGCAACTGGACCTCACAAACAAGTCAAGCCCCACTCACTGGATGCAGGCAGCATGCAAAACCACACTCCCTCCAGTCCACGGAAAAACCTGGTCCCTGGTGCCCAAAAGGTTGGGACCCACTGGTCTAAGGACTCAGCTTTGTTCCTACCACTGGAATGGTCTTCAAAAATTGATGGCTGTATAATGCATCAGAATCCAGGAAGAAAGCAACATCTGTAAGGGTGCTGAAATTAAATAAACATTTTAACTCTACATTACCCAACTCCATTCAAAAACATATACATAATTGCAAGAAATCAAAACTCATATAAATCAGAATTACATAACAAATCAAAATCTTGAAACCTTAATCATAAGATGTGTCCCTTGCCCAATCACTGCTACATGAGTTTTTCAACCTGCAGAAAAATCTGAACTAAGCATCAAATTCAAAGAAAAGTTGAAGCTTTTATTCAACCTTCACTAATTGTCAGAAGTAGGTGATGAATGCAGCTGTAGCCTGATATAACTTAGGATCAAATTCTGATTTCATCATAAAGCCATAATAAGGCAGACATTTTAGTTCAGATATTTTCAGACTCTTTGAAAAAAATGATTTCTTCAGCATTTTCTGCCTGTAGAATTCAGGTGAAAGAAATCAGGTGGCAAAAATTAGGATATTGCCCATGTATAATAGATAAGAAATGCTCTGGAACTAGGAATCTGATTAATCCAAACTTTTAGGTCATAATTGTAGGGGCAACCTGTCAGAGCACCCCTGGCTTGTAACCAGTGTTGGCTACAAACAGGTTCCTTGGGTACAAGGATGGTGCGCAGAACAGAAGTGTCTGTACCAGAAAGTAGCAGCAAAGCACAAGCAGACTGCAGTGAGATGCAAAAGCTTTTTACTCAAAACAGTCACAGTCCAGAAACAAAGTCAACAGTCCAGGTCAAAATACCACAGTCAAGCAGTCCCTCTACTAACCAGGTTAGTCAGTTGTTTATCCAGTATCTTCGCCAACAAAGTTGGCCAGGAAAAACAGCAAGCCAGGAACTAAGATCAAAGACGTATACCACACAGCAGGGATCACCAAAGCAAGCAAGAATGACTTAAGCCCTGCTGGTTTATATGCTCTGGGTCCTGGGCTAATTAAGATAGGTGTAGCTCAGCTTGCAATTTGTAAACCAACCTGTAGGGGTTCTTAAAGGAATCACCACCCGTATTACTCTAACAGGTAATCTATCTGTTCCCAAACAATGCTTTCAAACTGCTAGGTGGGCAGGATCTAGGAACAAGAGATGGGAGCTCACCCTGTTCCGCAGAGCTGAACTTGACCCACCAGAGTGCTGGCAATTGATCAGCACATTCAGCATAATTAAGTCTCTGCAACACTGTGTCACTAAGTCTCTGCAACACTGTGTCACCCAGAGGGTTAGAATATATGTGTGTATACCAGGCGTTTGCTAGTATAGGTAGTCCTTGTTTAGCTACAATTGGAATAGGCAACGCAGTCATTAAGTGAAGTGGTTGCTAAGTCAAAGTGTGACTGTGTTTGCAACCTTACTTCCAACTTTACTTTGCTTTACAGACTTGGGGAGATTGCAAATGTAAAGTTTGATTGCAAAGTTAACTTTTGTCATCACCCTTGTAACTGTAAACAGTTGCTAAATGAGGAGTACCTGTATTACAGTATGCCCAGAAAGCTGGATAGATTTCAACTAAATAATTGTTCATATCCTGCACAATCAAGAACATTAGGGAGTGAAATTTCAATTTCTTTGAACTTCAGAATGTTTTGGCATAATCTGGGTAGCGTTTTATGACAATTTGACATAGACATCTTGCCACAGCCATCTCGCCGTAGGACAAGAGTTACACTAATATCAAAGAAATGGTGGAATAGAATCACTAAAGAAAGGATGCAAAAAGAGGGACAAAATGAAATGTGAATAATAAAAATTAAAATATTTTTTATTTATTTTAAATAATTAAATTGAATTGTTAAATTGTCCCTGTGGTGAGTTGTCTGTGGTGAGTTGTCCCATTCCACCAGGATAGACCTGAACTTGTATTAAATGTAACTAAGTGGCTGTTTTCTGTCATAGTTCTAACAACCCATTGCCTTCTTACTACTGCTGTGGGCAGGACATTTGCCTTTCACAGCTTTAAATGTGTCTTTAATTTAAATAATTCAATATGCCAGTAATAATTTGGCTTTATTAGCAACTGCAAATGAGTTCCACAGGTGTTATTCCTTTATAATTGGCCTTATAAAAGTAATTTTCACCATGGAAGTGTCACAGCAGTTCTAATCAATGCTAATAAGTGCTGCAACCTTTCCCCCTTTTAGTTATTTATTTAAACCATTTGTACAGTACTTACTAGCTTAACAGCTCATGGCTGTTCCATAGACTGCTCACAGAAGTTCATGGTAATATTATTTCCAGATAGATTTTAAGTACTGTCATCTGATTAAATGCGTGAGACCTGGAAACACAACTCCATGTCATTCTCTGTCTACATGCTTTGTTCCTGCAATGAAATGTTCTTTATGTTCCATTATAATGTTAGATTTTTAATTGATCAGTCAATCAGTTATACCAAATCAGGACTGTCACATTATTACCATTTTATTAATCATTGGTTCCTACATTTTAGGAATACTATTTATCTTTTAAATTGATAGTTCTGGGATAACTAGTGATAAATGTTGCTGAAAGAATATCATATCTAGAGAGTGAAAGATGCTTTCCTCACTTCCTAGTTATAGAGCTCTTCCCTTGGTCCTTGACTCAGCAGAAAACTATTCTTATGCAATATTTGTTGTTCTCTTTTTCAGTCCATTTCTTGCCTCTTTTCCCAGTCACTACCACCTACCTGACTTCCCTTCAGCCTAATGAGAAATAAAGCTTAACAGATTTTATGCATTTTTAGTCAGTCTCTGAATGGTGACAGAATTAGAAGGAAATCGGTATTCCAGGAAAATATTTAAAAATGTACTGTGAGTCAGCAAGTATTTTTATCCTAGAAGAGAGCATTTAAATTCTAAATACTGTTTCTCATAACTGACAAAATACTGTTCTCATACTTTGGAAAAACTGAAATCCTGACAATATGAGAGTCTGAAAATGAATCTCAGATCTGTTTGCCTGCTAGTTGACGGCACCTATGCTAAGGAGCACAGTATCCTGTGATAAAAGGAACAAGAAAGAACCTCTGCATAACATTATAAACAGGTACTGTAACCAGTTAGGTTTTATTATTTACATTTTAAAGTTTAAACCCCCTCTCAAAGCAGTTTCCAAAGTAAAACAATAAGCTTAACATTTTAAAATAATCTTTTAAAAAATCAATAGCAGTAGGAAACAATTAAAAGTTTAGGGTTGGGAAAGGAAGAGACAGCAGCAAGACAAGGAAATTAACTCAGCTGCATTGAGGAAGAGACAAGCCCAGGTGTCCTCGCTGGCAGAACTTCAGCATTTTATGGAAAATTTGCTAGGCATCTGTTAGAAAAAACTTATTAATTATGCAAGCTTAACTAGACTGATTGTTCCTTTGAAATCACTCGGATTTTGAAAAAGTATTCATTGCATGATAGAAAGAAGAAACAGATTCTTGTAACTCCTTATCCATTGAAGTAGTTCTCGTGACCCAGCACTATTTATCTAAGAATCTAATTAATTGATTGTAAAAATATAATGGATAACCCATAAGGAAGAAAGCCTATTGACAGTGAATTAGTGAACAGTCACTAATAAATACTTGGATGTCAGATGATTTCCCTTGCTAGTTTTAAACATTACTCCAAACATTGAATAAACCACAGATAATGATGGGCATACATCTTTTGTTCTGAAGTTAACTTTAGTTCAGATACAAGGCGTTTTGGAATATATAGGAAACTTTAACTGTAACAATGATGAAATTGTAAAACTGAAGTTAGTTTTTCTCCTTTGTGCCTGTGACTCGTGATTCCCAATAAAATCTCAACCTTTTTGTAATTCAAATGCTGAACAATTCAGAACTGAAACCTCATGGATATATTAGAATTTTTTCAAATTGCAAAACTATTGGTTGAAACTCATGGGTTCTCACCCAACAGCCTGGCCCAATGCCCAGGAGAAGAATCAGGTCTTCAGAGCTTTATGAAACTTTCAGTTGAGATTGCCTTTAAGACCTTAATGTAACTTATACAAGATCTGGGATTTAGATATGCAAAATGATAGGGCCAAATTTCTTATTTTCACTATGGCAGAGGTTTTTAACCAGGGGTCCGTGGACCCCTTGGGGTCCATGGCAAGTTGCCACAGGGTCTGCAGACAGTTGAAGAAAAATTTGACATGAATCGTCGATTAGTAATTGGTTGAATATGGGAATGGGATCCACCATGTGGGAATGGAATCCACCATGTAGCAAAGACATGTTTTGGGGTCTGCAGCTTGAAAAAGGTTGAAAACTTCTGAGTGTGGTTGCAGGTTTCCTATAAGTAATTGCCAGATATTTTTTTTCATCTTGTATGTTACTTATAGGAGATTTTTCCAATGACTAAAATGGGTACACCATCTGTTATGGAAACAATAAATAAATATACCAATTTCCCATTCTATAAATGCAGTTGTGTGTATTCAAATATTAACAGGTCATGTTAGTAACTCACATATTATTATTATAACATTCATTGCACCTCACACTCATAAGTTCAATTATGAGAAATATTAGTTGCCTTTCTAATGAAGAGGTTAACAGTTTTCTTTTTATGAGATTAAACATGGGCAACTCCATAAAGGTTATTAGTAGCTATGGTTTGCAGAAGTTATTTAACAACTCCTGTTCCTTATAAATTATTTCAGATTTGTGTTACATATACTCTGGTCCCTGAAGAAATGCAAGCAAGGCACATACCATTCAAAGGAGACAATCCAAAAAAGGCAAAAAGGAAACAAAAAAGACAAAACTTCCTGGTAAACAATCAATATCGAGATAAGCAGAGATTAACACTAAGCTTAATGTTAGACCAACAATCAAGTTGTAAATAATACCCCAATCAAGAACTACCAATTCAAACAAACAGTAAACAATAGCCTAATCAAGAAACCAGCAAGACTGCTCCTACCAACGCTAGGGCTACTAGCCACTTATATATAAACAGAGAACAAACTCTATTCCCTTCCAACACTGATCTACAAATATTCAATCTGTGCCAAATTATCATCTCAGGTTTGGAATTTCACTTGTCTGCCTAGAATCATTAAGATGGAGCAGACATTACAGGAAGAACACTTATTTTAGGCCCGATAGTGGGGCAGAAGTTTTGAGAATTAGTACATTGTGATGAAAGAGGTTCTAAAGAGCGTATAGGAAAAAAAGAGGGAAATCTTCATAATCTGTCAAGGCTTGTTTCTTAAGTGGTATTTGGCAGCTGAAGAAACACATGGCAAAAAGAGAAGACCCAAGAACACAGATTCATTTCAAGGAGATTCGGGTAGAACTGTGGGAAGTTTCACTTTTGAAGAGAAAAATCCTCCCTAGAATTCAAATGGTTGTATTTCATAAAGATCCTGTTGGACTGACCCAGAGATAACTAGACAGTGGAGGAAGCCAGAATTTAGACCACAAATAATAAAAAGAAAGTAAAATAGAAAGACCCACATCACTGCAAAGTGCTAGAATGTCTTTTCTTGCCCTTCTTTGGACCGTGTCTTTGCACATTACAACTTGAAAAGAGTCTCCTTGGTTCTCTTTGAACAGGTTTACTTATTCTTCTAGGTGAGAAATACGAGGACTTTTGAAGCAGAGAGCAACTATAGCTTTATTTAGGATATGTCAAAAACATTTCTGTGCTCGTCAGCAATTATACCTTAGCCAAGATCACCAAGGATTCCAAAGTAGTTCTCTAAAACCATCCACATACAGCCTCTCCAGGTTTCTCTAAGGAAAAATAGAATAGAACTGTAGGGCTCTGGGACATTCAGTTCTGCACGGCTAGAAAGGAAGGTTGCCCAAATAGAGTAGATGGGTAAATGAGATACAGGTAGTCCTTACAGCCAAAATTGAACCCATAATTTCCACTGCTAAGCCAGACAGACAGTTGAGTGAGTTTTGCCCAATTTTACGGCCTTTCTTGCCACAGTTAAGTGAATCACTTTTTTGTGTGTATAAGAATTTTATTTTTAAAAAAACAAACAAAAAACATGTTTACATATTTTCATCGACATCAGCCTGCTGAACATAAATTTTAATTTTTTTTAATTAGCACTTATCAAATTTGATAACATTATTTCGCACCTACTCCTTCAATCTTATCTAACCATCTATACAGCTTTTAAATCCATTTTGAAATGCTAAACCTCTCAACTAGTTTCATATTTTATAAACCATTCTAATTTAGATGATAATATATTTATATAACATCCTCAAAAATTCTCAATTATATCGACGGTCACATAAGTTCCTATCCTGATTTACCAGTAATACTCTAGAATTAAAAACTGCGTTCATTTAAAATACTTTTATCTATCCAGGTTTTCCCCCCCATATCATCCACCTTAAATTCTTATTTATCTTTAACATTTACATTCATTTTAAACCTCCTGGAGGTGAAGTGAATCACTGAAGGTGTTAAGTGAATCTGGCTTCCCCTTTGACTGCTTGTTAAAAGGTCAAAAAAAGTGGATCACACGACTCTGGGACACTGCAACCGTCATAAATATGAATCAGTTGCCAGACATCTGAATTTTGATCACATGGCCATAGGAATGCTGCAGTGATCATAAGTATGAAAAGCAGTCATATGCCACTTTTTTTAATGCCGTTGTAACTTCAAATGATCATTAAACAAATGTTTGTAAGTGGAGGACTAGCTGTACATTCCCTGTCTTTGGGGATGCAATTACAGAACTAGCCACAAGTCAAAAATATATTTTCATATATTTGATTGGATTTAACTCAGTCGGGACAAAATATACACCCCTTTTTTGGTACATCACCAGAGGATTGGGGAAATCCCCTCTGCCCTCAACTAATCAGGTACCGATTCATGCCTGGGAAGAATATTTTAGAGAGCTATATGCAGACTCCAACTATGTAATTAAGGAGAGCCAAATTAGTTTGGACGAAACTCCTTACCTGCCCCCTGTTACACCAGAAGAGATATTCCAGTTGATTGGAGCCCTCAAGGCTAATAAGGCACCAGGAGCTGATAATGTCCTGCCGAAAATAATAAAAAAATAATGGCAGTTGGGGTGGGCTCCACTTTTAGCATCTCTGTTTACATTTATAGATAGAACGAGCCATATGCCCAGAGATTGGGGATTAGCAATTATCATACCAATTTATAAAAACGGTAATAGGAATGACCCAGGCAATTATAGACCCATTAGTCTGCTGAGTGTTATTACTAATTACCGGGGGGGGGGGGGATCAAAGATGAACAAGACAGTTTAGAGAAAGAAGAACACTGGTGGATCGTATCTTGGTACTTCATCTAGTACAAAAGTACACATATAAAAGAAATCCTCTCTTTTTGTGGCCTTCCCTGATTTTAAGCAGGCCTTCGATTCAATATCCAGGAACACCCTCTGGGAGAAATTAAAATGCACCACTATTGACAAACGCCTCCTTTTCCTCATACAAAAATTGTATGCCAATTCTACATTGAAGTGAGGTGTAATCCTCAAGAGACTTTAACCAGCCCAGAAAGAGTACAAAAAGGGGTACGGCAGGGTTGCATCCTGTCCCCCTTCCTTTTTGACTTCTATATCAACCCCCTGATCAATCTCTTACAGAACCCAGATCTGCACCTGCCTAACCCAGCACAATGCAAAATCCCGGTTCTCCTATATGCCGACAATGCTGCTATTATTTCACAAACTCTTGTAGGACTGAAGAGAGCAATTGGCAATTAAAAGTCCCAGCCAATACTCCTGGAAAATGTAAGGACATAGTTTGGAACAGGTTAGAACATTTAGATACCTTGGGGTGGTTTTCCACTCGCAAGGGACTTGGAAGGCACACCTGGATCATACATTGCAAGCAGCCAATAGGTCCTCAAATGCATTTGAACATTACTTTTATACAGGCAGAGGTCAATTAGTACCTGTTGCCTTAAAACATTCCTCAAATTCAGGTAAGAGCCTGGAAGATGATGATCACATCCATTGCCTTAAAATGCATTTCTTTCCAGAGGAACTATCCCGACTAGTGTTGACTGACAACTTTCCCTCTGGAAACAGGCGATAGATCACAAGCTAAGCTCTTATGGACTCTCATCAGTATCCTTAATGTCCATAGGCTTTGATCAAGCAAATCAAGTAGTAATCAATAGAATGAAGGACATGGAGTTCCAAGAAGAACTAAATAGATTGCTTTTCCACAGTCGGGATAGAATCAAACAGGTTGCGTGGGAATTGGCAAGATATCTAAATGATCTGACCTCCCCAAAACAAAGAACAGCTTTCTTCAGAGCCTGGTTTTTGACATTCTCCTTTCAGCACTCCTCCAGGGCAGGTATAAGAGAACACCAATAGCAGAACGGGTATGTGTATGTGGCAAAGGAGACGTCGAAGATACCTCACATGTTTTACTGTACTGTGAGTTATACAGAGGTTATAGGTCAGCGTATATTCTTTCCTTATTAGAGAGATTGCCAGGGAGGGCAAACATTTTTTTATGTGGGCTTTCTCCTCCAGGACTCAAACCCTTCTAGCATGCATGCAGTGGCAAAATTCTGTGTTGCTGCAGTGTCCACAAGGAAAAAATTGGCCACAGAACTATAGCTGCCAACTTGTGCCAATTATTTGGAGACATCTCTAACAATTTTTGGAACATTATATTTACTCATATACTTATCAGCTTTTCATTCACGTAAACTAGGGAGTGACCCTAATATTCTGAGAACATGTATTTTATTAACAATGATGTTATTATTCATTATTAATGTCAGTGCTATTTTTTAATATATTGCAAAAAGTGACGTCTATTGCTGGTCTATGACTGTAATAAAGAAGTTGTTATAACTTCCTAAAAGAAAAAGCTATCCTAAAATGATATTCCTTTTCTGGGAAAAGAGAGCATCTGTTAGAATTATTTTCTGTAAAAGCACTTCTGCAAAGCTTGAAAATACTGTTGATTATTCTAATTCTCAGTGTTTAGAAGATAAAGAAAGTTGTTATGCATTTGATGCTAATAGTTTCATGAAGAAAACTGGCAGGATTTCAGCAAGTTAGCTGCTGTTTCTAGGGAGTGAGCTGGTCTCATGAAGAATTTTCAAACTAGCCCAAATACTCTGAATGAACAATTAAGTTAAATGGGTACAGGTAGTCATGTAACATGCACTTGAGAATTAAGTTACATCAAAGGATTCAGGAAGTGTTCATTTTCAGGCCAGAGATTATGACAAAATTCTGCTGATGAAACTTTTTGGCTATAAACAAGAACGTTCTGTTTTTACTGATATTTAATAGTTAACTTCCAAGTGCTAAGCATGCACTCTCTTACTTAGACTGGTCCAGTGACTCATGGTCATGATATTTTTTTTCCAGTTCTGTGTTCTCCTTCCAATGTTTCTTTTTGAGTCCATCCTTTGCTTCATGCTGGTTACTTTCCCTATAGTTTTGTGTGTTGCGTATGATGTTGTTGTCCTGTTACTTTCCAAATCACAATAGTAATCAAGACCAGAAAGTGAATTGAAACCCTCTAAGACCCAAGGGCTTTTTCTGCTCTCTCTCTCTCTCTCTCTCTCTCCCTCTCACTCTTGAGTGACTGTGGGTGACCACATTATACGGCCACTTGGCTCAAATTAAACAAGCCTGATTTGATCACTGTCTTAATGGGGAAATCACCCATTATGTGTTCATTATGTGGTAGGGTGAGCTCTTAGATATTGAATACATATACAGGGAAGTCGATATTTTGATTTTCATTAGTTCCCTTCTCATACTTTGGAAGACATGAGGAAAAAGAGAAGTAAATACTGGTAGTTCTCGACTTACAACCTTTCTTTAGTGACTGTTCAAAGTTTACAACAGTATTGAAAAAAGTGAGTTATGACTACTTTTCACACTTACTACTGTTGCGGCCTCCCTGTGGTCACATGATCAAAATTCAGACTCTTGGTGACTGGCTCCTATCGATGAGTATCCTGGGATCACACAATCCCCTTTTGTGACTTTTAGACAAACAAAGTCAATGGGGAAGCCAGACTCGCTTAACAACAACTAACTTGACAGCTGTAGTGATTCACTTAACAACTATGGCAAGAAAAGTCATAAATTGGGGCAAAACTTACTTGACAACTGTCTCGCTTAGCAGCAGAAAGTTTGGGTTTCAATTGGGGTCGTAGGTCGAGGACTGCCAGTAATACAGTGGTGATAAATGTGTTTCTAAGTTAAGTCCCTCCAGAGTCTGGTTCTGTGTGCTGCCAGGGGCACGCTCGTTTGGTCTACCATCTTTATCATAAGAAGCTAAACAAAATTCTATCGCATCCACTACATTTTTTCCTGAATTTTTCATGGCTTGTTAAAGAAGCAGTAATATCTTAGAAAATTCTTCCTTCAATTTACGTTAAACAGATAACATTCCCTTTTCCCATCCAACAATCTTCATTTTAAATTGGAGACAGGATCTTATTCTACATTAGTTTGCATAATATTTTGCTCCAACTTTACTGACGAATACAGGTAGACTGCAGAATAACAGTGCAGTTGTTTCCCCCCTCCTGCACACTAATGAGATTATTTGACATGGTGAGCCTGACTTTTTTCATCAGACATTTATATCTGAAAAAGAGACTAACGCTGTAATTTGCTTTTGATCAAAAATTACAGTGTGGTTTTGAACGGTCACTTTGCTCAAATATGTAGTTATGAATCACAAGTGTGGTGAGACTTCATGCTGTAAATATCAGCCCCCTGTAGCTATTTGTCTCATCTTGCTAGGATTCCAAGTCTAAAGCTTAACATTCCAAATTCTGCTGTTTTATTTATTTTTATTATTGTATGCCATATTTCTGGACTCATTCAATCTTTAGGTCATCTTTAAGAACTTCCTGACCTGATCAAAAACTCCCCAGTTATTAATATCATTTTGCCTGGTCTGTAGTTCTTCTTTTCATTTCTTGAAGTAAGGACCTTTTGATCTCTTCAGTCATTTGACAATTCACTTTTTCTCCTGGATTTCTCAAAAATAAAATTTGATCAGATCATAAGAAAGTTCCTTTAGAGCCCTATGCTGCAATTCAGTTTGGTTTGCCTCAAATTAAAAAAATGTTCGCTCACATCTAGAAATAGGTTTCCCAAAAGTTGGATAAAGCAATTATTACTTTTCATATATTATACATTATTATTTTGTTAAAATGCGTGCAACTCATCAAAACAGCTAACTTTTCAGGGGAAGTATTAGACGTTCAGAAAGCGGGAGTCGGGGCGGCCGTGGGGGAGCGGGGCGGAGGGCAGTCCGAAGCTAGAGCCCTGAGATCTAAGACTAAGAAAT
>JANHFO010000624.1:15733-27413 GCA_032468095.1 Pareas carinatus
TGCCAGGTGCCGAGGTCATCCTCAACTCCCTCCGTCTGCCTCCATGGCAACTCCGAGATAACTGGGAGTTGACAGTTATATTGAAATAAAATTTATATATATAAAAAAAACATCCAAGATGCATCAGTTTTAGCATTCAGAGGAAAAAACTAATTTTTTTTCCTGTAGCCTTTCTGAATATATTAAACAACAACTTATTCTATGATATGGATTGGTTGTTTAATTAATAAGGAAGGGAATGCTGGGAATTTGTCATGCTGGTGCAAAACATCTAACAGAATCTTAAAATTGGGATCATGCATTTTTTAGTCTAGCTTTAGTTCTTGTCATTTGGCCAGAATTTCTTATGTGC
Organism: Pareas carinatus; assembly: GCA_032468095.1. Classification (NCBI taxonomy): domain Eukaryota; kingdom Metazoa; phylum Chordata; class Lepidosauria; order Squamata; family Pareidae; genus Pareas; species Pareas carinatus. The sequence goes on from JANHFO010000624.1 coordinate 16,086, forward strand.
ATCAGCTCTGGAAATCCTCTCTCCTGTGTTTTCTATGTTTAATTAAACTTTTGGTTCAAGCTCCTGTCCATACAAACTATAGAGAAATTCATCCACCCTTGCATTTCTACCTCTGAACAAAAAAAAGACAATTTTCATTGTTTCTTCTAAAATTACCTGGTTAGGTACAAAGAGTTCCATTAATGATTAGGTGGTTTTAATTTAGCCCTAAGAGCAATGTCTCTTTCTCAAGCATCCCTGCGGCTAAAGAATTAATTGAAAGTGCTTCCCAAGTAGAATAGATTAATTGTTTTATTGTTTGCTCTTCAGGTTAAAAAGTATCAGAGTTATAGGCTGAAATCAGACTAGAGTAACCTTCCCAAATAGTGTACTTGAGTTCCAACAACACACTGCAATGTTGTGGGATTTGTAATGCAACACATGGGGAAGGTTTAAGAACAGATGTGTCAGTCTATTTACAACTTGGTGATTTTCACAGAAATTCATGATGATGTCCCCATTTTTACACAAGGGTTTTAAAACAGATTCTTCTGAAAACGTTTCAATCTGACATATTTTAAATACTTTTTAGAGTATTCTTATTAAAACATAATTTTATGTATATTCTTTTAACCAAACAGAACTTTAAACTTTGTTGAAAGTCCATGCTTTGAGTTGATTTAGTTCTGATTCTCACAGGAATGAAGTTGAGGGCAGAGATGACAGTTATGTCAATAGTCAACATTAACTCAGTCTCAAGACTGAAAACTGCAGAGCAAGAGTCCATTAAATGTTGGGAAAGGTGGACAAAATAGCACCAGAGCTAAATTAGGGTTGATAGGAAAGGGAAATAAATAAGTAAAGCAAGAAAGAAAATATTTATCTTTAAATAGTGAAGGTGAAAGTGAATTGTGTGCCATCATTGTTGTGTTAAGGAAAACTATGTTGAATGGTTTTTCTTTTAAAAGACAGCTGTGAAACCAGGGCCATAATTTGAATGAAACTGTTTTGCTTGACTGTTGTTTTGCTGAGGAACTCAAATTGATTTCTTGCCACAGGATCCATGTTGGAGTTTGTGAGTGATCAGAAATCAATGTTTGCTAAAACAGGACACCAAGAAGTTTTAGTATTCTATTCAGCACAAGACGTATTCCAAGTAATTGTGTCTGGCTAACCACAACTACAGTCAAGCCAATAATAGAGACAAAAATACTGCTGTAAAAATCTTCCTGCTGCTTGCTGAGACTCGATTGTGATGCAGCTCAAACTCTTGCAGCTGCAACTTGCTCAGTACCTCACTGTGGGACACTGGTCATAATGCTCCTCAGAATTTTGCAGCATAGCAGTAGCCGCACAACAGCTTTATTTAAGATTTATTCATGAAGACTGAAATGGAAAGGAAGTATTGAGGATTACATAATGTTGACTATGAGTTTTATTTTCTGGTTAATTTATTTGCAGTTAGATAAAGTTAAACGTATAGTATCAGTTACTTACATATTAGAACAATGCTGAAAGGAAAAGAGAGATTACGATTCAGATCCAAGGTTTACACATTCAGCTTCTCTTATAAATAAAGCTGGAGAACAGGACCCAATGATTCCTAACTAGAGAAACTGTTATGTCAACATAGATCAGATGCCTTTCAAAGCCATCAAAAGAACAACCATAATTAAATACCTAATAATTCGAGTTTATATCCTGGAGCATAGGATCTACTATAGTGGACAAATCATCTCTGAGTATATTTCTTGAATGTATATGTCTGAAACTGACAAGCTGATTCTTTAATATGAAATAAATATCTGGAAAATTGAGATTCACAGTTGAGTCTGGTGATAAGCCCATCACCTCCTTTAATCATTAAGGAGAACACAGAATAATAGATTTGGAAGGGATCTTGGAGGTCTTCTACCCCAACTCCTGCTTGAGCAGAAAACCATGTACCATTTCACACAACTGGATTTCCAGTCTCTTTTGGAAAACCTCCAGTGATGGAGCACCCACAGTGTCTGGAGGCAAGCTATTGGTTGATTCTCCTCACCATTAGGAAATTTCTCCTTACAGTAGTTCTAAGTTGCTTCTGTCCTCGGTTAGTTTCCATGGTTTTTTGTCTGGCCTTTTGGTGCTTTGGAAAATAATTTTAATCCCTCATCTTTGTAGGAGCCCCTCAAATATTGGAACATTGCTATCATGTCTCCCCTAGTCCTTCTTTTCACTAGACTAGACACACCCAATTCCTGTAACCATTCTTTAAATGTTTTAGCCTCCAATATCATTTTTGTTGCTTTTCTCTGCACTCTTTTCAGAGTCTCAACATCTTTTTCTATTGTGGTGACCAGAACTGGATGCAGTATTCCAACTGTGGTCTTACTAAGACTTTTTAAAGAACATCACGTGATCTTGATTATATCAAGATATATGCCCTACGCCCTATGTATCATAATTAAGAGAGAAAGTTTATAGTGAGTAAGGAAAGCATTCCTCAACATTTCTGTACATGAATCCCCATTTCACCTTCACAGATGAGCAACGGCATATCAAGAGAAGAAGATCAGAAAGGCATGGCTTTATATCTTTTCCTGCACTGAACTATATGTATCAGCATTATTGCTATTATTAAAAAGAGGAAAAGAAAGTAATTTTTTCAACTTCTACTGAACACTAGCACTATATGCAACAATACTTGATTCTAAAGGTAGCAGTAACTGATACAGATAGAAGTCAGAAAGAAAAGAAAAAAGGGCAGAAATGAATTTGGTCATTACTATAAGGAACAGTGCATAATCCCTTTTGTAATTTTAAATCAAGTCAATCTTTCCATTTTCAGTTTGTCTTTATGTGTGTCTCTCTCCCTTATGTTGGCTATACTTCAATCCAATAGGAGCCAGGCAATCTCCAAATGAAACAGATATATTAAACCCTTTTATGGAGATCAAATACCCTTCCCAGCCCAACAAGTTCCTGGGGAGTTTACTAGGACAAATACAGTATTCTTGAACAACATAACTCTTTCCCAAACTGTATGGCTGAGGTACAACAGAACTTACATATCCTATTGAACTATATTCCTAAAGTAAGGAATTTGTCATCTCATAGAGAGCTTTGATTCCATGACAGGGGTCCCCAAACTTTTTGGGTTGGTGACCTGACACAGAGGGGAGAAAGGAGCGTGAGCACACATGCGTAAATGTGCCAATCGTACAAGCGCACAACTGCAGCACCGTAATCGTGCAGTGCTCATGGGAGTGGGCCGCCGCAGAGCTGGCGGGAATGGGCCGCTTGTAGGAGTGGAGTTGCGCGCACACATGCTGATGTGTGTGTGATAGCCCACAACTCTTGTGGGCTGATTGCCGCTAGGCCATGGTCTGGTAGTGGGTTGCAGTCCACAGGTTGGGGACCGGTTCTATGAAGCCTGGAGAACGATAAATTGCATAATTGTACTCAAATGGAAAGAAAGAGCCAGGATGGTGCAGTAGTTAAAAGCAGCACTGCAGGCTATTTCTGCTGACTGCCATCTGCCATTAAACCATCAAGTTCAGGAATTCGATTCTCACTGGCTCAAGGTTGACTCAGCCTTCTATCCTTCCGAGGTCGATAAAATAAGGACCCAGATTGTTGGAGGCAATATGCTGACTGTGTAAACTGCTTAGAGAGTATTGTAAAGCACTGTTAAGCGGTATATAAGTCAAAATAATAAATAAAATATCTTTCTTGCATTTAACTATAAATAATCAAAACAACTAAAATTTGAGCCTACTAGGGTGTGTCCAAATCTATTTGTGGTGCCACATTCTGGACCCGCTGTAGCTTCAGTTCAAGCAAGGGGTCATTAAATTATGGGTGATTGTGAGCATTGCTCACAAACTGGAGTCAGGATGCGCTTTCTAAGCTGTAGCTGATGGGATGAGATAGGATGGGGTGGGCATGCAAGTCAAGAATTCTTCCCACGTAGCTTACAACCAACTTATGTTGTATGTTAATATGAGTTTTGAACTGTCAGATGTTATCTAGTTCTCATAATTGCATAAGCAGCCTTGTCATTATGTCTGACAGTGCACTAAAGTTCCCTGGCAACATGAATTGGAACTACCAGATACATGGCTATGCTGAAGCAGCTCTAAGGATTATCGCATGGTTTGCTAGTTTGGTTTGCACTATATTCAGCATGTCAGTGCAGGGATCAGAGCTAACTCTAACCCTAACCCTAACCCTACTTCCTCTGTAGAAGACATGTTTACCTGTTTCATTCCATAGATACAACTAAACCTAATAAAATCTATATCTACATGACAATAACACTTTTTAAAATTTGGGGGGGGGAACCATACACCTGTCTCTTTTCAGGCCAATTCTATTCTAAATTATGAGGTTTAAAGACCATTTAATGTATGAATGACAGGAATTCAGTAATGAAAAAGGAAAAAGCAAGGGGAAATCAAATGTAGCCTGCCTTAGAACTAAATGACAACATCTAGGTATAAATTGGAGCAAGAAATAAGTTTGTGATCTCAAGCACAGAGATAAATTTCAGTTACTTAGAGTTATTACTTATTCTAATACTTCAAAACAACAAATTCGTAAAAAATCCACCATAAAATTCAGCAATAAATGCACTCTAAATGTGTCAAAATAGTAAAACCCTGAACGTAATTTAAAAGGCCAAGATAAACATGTTAACTAATCTTATGCCTGCTACTTAGCAACTGGGACTACATTTGCTTTGATTTATTGTTTTATTGTGTATGTGATCCTTCTGGCTTTAGCTTAAAGATACTGACTTTTAGCATGTCTTGAAGTTGTCCTGAGAAAGATAATTTGTTTTGAAGGGAAGTACATCATTTTTTAAATCCCTAAAATAAATACTGCTCCAATAATGCCTTGCCGCTGGACATGCTAGAAGCTGATGAGAAATGAAGTGAAAACATTTGGAGAGTAACATGTGATTTATAAATCTAGAACTCCTTCAAGAAATCACAAAATGAGCTGTCAATTTCCCTTAAGGGTATAGTTATATTTCCAGAGGAAAGAAATTATTTTAAATCCATTATGTTAAAATCAAATCAACATATTCCAGGCGGATTTCATTAGCCATAGCTAGCTTTGATTTGCATCTCAGGAATCAATCAGCATAAATAAATTGTTTGCAACTAGTAGCATCTTATTTACAGTGGCAGTATTTTTCTTTTATTTCATCGAATCAACTGATGTTTTTCCTGTACCAGAGTTACAAAGGTAATCAGTCTCCAACAAAGTTGAGCTATGATACAATATGTTTGATCATGAAAGTAAGGGAGCTTTCCTTATCGCTGATATCAGCAAAACTTTGCTATCTGAAAACTGTAAAAGCACAAATATTCCCATCTGAAAGACTCTGTCATCATTCATGCTGGTAAGAGAAGATGATGCAGGCTATGGCATCAAACAGCTGGCTGTGCCCATTACCATCTGTTTAAATTTTTATCATGCAATTTCTATTATTAATAGTAGCGGTACTGCAGAATTTATTAAGAGTGCTTACAGCATCCCACCAAATTTTCTGCATTTAGTTTAATACATTAATTAGTTGAAAACAAACCAACAATCCAACACAGTCAAACTCTGAAAGATTTAGTTACACACAGGTCAGCCCTAATCCCTTGCAACTGTATTGACAAATGCTCCTCCATTTCTAGAGTTGTCCATAGTTCTGTCATAGTGTTTTTCCAAAAGGCAACTGGACTTTCTTGTTTTTTTTACTTGAAAACGTTTCACTTCTCATCAAGAAGAGAAATTCTAGGAGTTGAAGTTCACTCATCTTAAAGATGGCAAGTTTGTGCAACACTGGTCTAGTTAGAAACCAGCAGTACAAAAATATTGTGTGGGTGTGTGCAGGAAACCCATTAGCGTTCTTTTTCTGTCCCTTCAGCATCCCCAAACACACTTTAAAATGGTGACTTTTCTTGAATCTTATGAGGCTTAAGGAGTAAAATGGGTGCAAAAGCAAAGTTTTGAAGCTTCTATTTCAACCACTGAATAACCCTCAAAACCTTTAAACTGAAATGAAAATTGTGTATTATGCAGTCAACTATCATTTACCCATAAATTTAGCTAGCTGGGGAATTCTGGGAATTAAAGTTCACCCATCTTAAACTCACCAAGGTTGAGAAACACTGGTTGCTATATAGTATTTACATGTCGAGATTTCACTATAAGGTTCTTCTATACTTTGAAACTGGAAGTCATATCCATCAATAAAACCAAATTTTCTCTAATAAATTACAGTTGATTAAACATTATCAGGGTATTTCTAAATATAGCAGAACCTTAAGATGATGAATAAAAGAACATTTGTCAATCACTTAACTTCAGGATTCAGAGAAAATTCTGGAAGTTTATGTGTAAATTCATTTCAGAAGAGCGATCAAGTTGAGAATAAATGACAAAAACATTGGTCTAAAAGAGGAACCAGATCATTTATATGAAATAGCTAAAACCATCAGAAACATAAAATATTAATGACGTGAGGAGCATGATTTGAGATCTTTAAAAACAACAGTAGAAGCTTATTTCTGATGCATCAACAGTATAACACAACAAGATTTCTTTGCCTGTGCAGAACAAAACTACTTTCATTGGGGTTAAATTAGATTTCCATTTCTAATATTGTTTCAGCTAAGCTCTTTACAGTTACTTACAATTTAATGCATTTGATATTAACATATTTATTTATTCTGTAAAGCCTAAAGAGCGCCCAGATATATTTAATGTTAATGATAATTCTTCTTAATGGTAAAAATCACTGACGATAACAGAATTAAATGATTGACAACTGTGTAAGTACAGCTTTATAATTTGTCTAAAATATTTAATTTGTAGTAGAGTCTTTGAGTTTTGTTCTATTCTATTCTAAAAACCCCACAGCAAATGATAAAATAAAATCAATTCCAATAAAATGGGAAATATTAGGACAATCCTAATAAATAGAGGGCACGGCAAAACACCCGGAGGCCCGAGATTCTACGTGTCTCCGGGGGGAAGTTCATTCCACAGGGTTGGGGCTGCCACAGAGAAGGCTCTACTCCTGGGTGTCATCAGCCGACATTGTCTGGCCGATGGCACCTGTATGAAGCCCTCTCCATGTGAGCGTACTGGCCAGTGGGAGGTAATTGGTGGTAACAGACAATCCTATAGATACCCAGGCCCTAAGCCATGGAGCGCTTTAAAGATGGTAACCAACACCTTGAAGCGCACCTGGGAGACAACCGGAAGCCAGTGCAGCTCACGCAGGAGAGGAGTCACATGGGAACGACCCTTCGTCCCCATAATCCCTCGCACGGTCGCATTCTGGACCAACTGAAGTGTCCGGGTGCGATTCAAGGGGAGCCCCATGTAGAGGGCATTGCAGTAATCCAGGTAGAAAATAATGAGGACTTGAGTGACCGTGCGTAAGGAGTCCCGATCAAGAAAGGGCCGCAACTGGTGAATCAGGCGGACCTGATTAAAAGCCCCCCTGGCCACAGCCATCACATGTTCTTCTAGAGACAGTTGTGCATCCAGGAGGACACCCAAGTTGCGAGCCTTTCCGTGGGGGCCAATATATCTCCCCCAATAGCCAGTGATGGTATCAACTGGCTATATCGGGACGCTGGAAGCTACAGCCACTCGGTCTTGGACGGGTTGAGTCTGCAGTACAGCTTGTGTTGCAGAGATCATAAGGGTGACCAAAACTGCTTATGCCAACCACTGCATTCTGCATCCATTGCAGCTTCTGGGTAATCTTCAAGAGTTGCCTAATATAGAATGCACTGCAATAGTCCATTTGGGAGATGAGAGGAGAGCTTCTTGATTCAGGAAAGGGTGCAAGTGGTATATAACCCAAAATTCAGCAAAGGCCCTCCTAGCCACCTATTTCTCAAGCAAGAGTCATGAGTACCGCACAATCCACAAGTTAAACACTGGGTTTGTCTGGGGTAATGTTATCCATCCAAAACCAAAGATTTAACCCTTGATACAGAAGGACCACCTACTTATAGCTACTCTGTCTTACTAGAGTTCATCTGAAACCTGTTATCTCCCATCCGGGCCCCCACACCTCCAGGCATCAAGAAAGGAATCTACAGTATTGTTTACTTTGTCCAGGATGAAGTTGTACCTTTGGGTATCATTAGCATATTGATGTACCTCATCCTGTAGCAACAGATGATCTCACTCAGTGGCTTCATGTAGATGTTAAAAAGGAGCAGAGAAGGAGCCCTGTGCACTCCACAAATCAGACCTGTGGACTGGATCTCTTGCTCCCTATCATCAGTGATTGGAACTGTCCCAGAGGAAGGAGATGAACCGGCATAAAATTGTGCCATCCATCCCCAATTCCCAGAGCTAACGGCATGACAAGATGAATGCACGTTATGATTATGAATGTATCTTATGATTGTAAGAACAGTTTATTGTACGTATGTAGGTATAGAGTGTGCATATCGGAGATACATTCTTTGTGTGCCCAGACACACTTGGCCAATAAATTCTGATTCTGATCCTGATCCTGAGAGTTGCTTCTGGCACAAAACCTTCTCTGTTTGTAAAGCCCATGCTGGAAAGAATCCACTTTGCTTCTGAGGAAGACAGGGGCAGAGGGCATTTTTTGGAAACTTGCAAAAGCTTATAGCATTTGGATATGATTAACCCTCTCCCAAGGAAAGCCACGGGAAACAAAAAACCTCTGCACTGGCTATACTGTACTGCAGTGAAGTCGGCAATGAGAAGCTTAGTTCTGCCAGAGATAAAAAAATAACACCTAAAACTGCTTTTAAGAAAGCTTAAAATAAAACAATTTGTGGTTGCACAAACTTCTTACGGGGCAGTTTGCTTAATCAGGCAGAGAGATCTGAAAAAGGAATCATCCCAGCTGAATTCCATTTGGTCTTTGCCTGATTTTCTAGAATTGATTTGTAAACCCAATTGAGTTTGCATATTGCACTCAGCCAGCCCCGTTGAATTCACAAATTATTCTAAGCCACACTTTGCTTAGCACTGACTCATATTTTTATGAATATAATTTGGTGAATTTGCATAAGAATTAAGATATCATGGTTGCTGGGAACAGACAAGCCTGAGAGGATTCGTAAAGTACAGTGCAGTATTCTAGATCTCAAGATCTAGATCATCAGTACAGATATTGGGGGGGGGGGGAATTAAAAGGAAATTAAAAACTATTTATTATGCAGAGTTTTAGGTTTTTTATCTCTTCTCTCTTCTCCCCCCTCTCTTTTCCCTTTCATGTTATATTCTCACTTATCCTAAATTTTAAAAGCTGTCTCTTCTTTCTGCTGAACTCTAAGCTGCTTTATGAGACTCTCACATTAATAAATAGATATGCACACATATAAATACTATATACGAATACATTTTGGGGCCATTTTCACTTTGTTGTCAGTTAGTGTATAGCACTAAAATAATAGGGAGAGATAAAAAAAATCTCAATTCACCTACCATGGTATAAAATTTGCAAGCCATGACGAAGTTGCAAAAATGCATATTTTCTACTTTGAGAGGGGATATGTAAAGAAATGCCCAATTCTGAATTGATTTGAAGATGTCCCACAAACCAATAGCCTGCTAGTTGTGATTATGCTATTGTCAACAATCTACAATTTAAGTAGCAGAACACACATCAAAATCAGCTCCTGGTAAATTTAAGATACTATATGTCTATATTTTTGGCATCAACAAATAAATGCCATTTTCTTTGTTCCAGAAGCTTTGACAATGTCCCTTTCTAATCAGAAGCCCTGGAAATTCCTTGTGGTTTCCTATCACTTAAGGTGGTCTCCTCGGTTTCAGAACCCAAACAAGGTTGACCCATGCTAGACAAAACAGGAAGGCAAATTAAATAACTTGGTTTGACTACCAATAGAGGATTTATTCAAGAGGCTGCTCCACACCTGACATTTGTAATATGATGCCGTCCTTATTCAAATGACAACTCACCCTCAAGAATATAACTCTTGGTTATAGCAAGAATAGAATAGATCATACAACTTATCAAACAGTCTTTCTGAATGCCATTTGGGGTATCTGAATAGTAAGAAATATGATTTGCATATGCTGACAATGCACCTAGCTGATACAGAAATGTTCTCTTACAAAGTACATTTTGTGCTATTGTAATATAAGTATATATTGCAATATATACACATATGGTAGTTTAACTTTCCAGTCAATTTAAACCACTGTCCTGACCTTGAATAAGCACTGTCTGATTTAAATTAATTCAGGTGAAGCACTATCCATACGTCTTCATTACTTTTCTAGTGCTCAGAATGAACTTCAGAAACAGGGAAAAAATTTGTAATCTGTGAAGATTGACTGCGATAGAAAAATCTCATTTTAATATGACTACATGACCTATAGTACTTTTATGGCTAAAACAGGATTTTCACTTCCAATGTTCATCCTCAGCAACCAAATAATAATAAATCAGAAACTGGGAAAAGTCTTTCTGGATATGTCTATCTTCTGGATACAACGCTATTAAGTAAACTTAGTTCCTAAAAGGGCTTTGTTAAATCCATAAAATAATTTAGGGTAGCTTTGATATCTAAATCAAAGTGCATGAGGTACATTCAGGTAACGGTATAAACTAGGATGCAGTAGGTTTTAATATAATACATTATAAATCTCATGAGGGCAACAATGAAATATCTTCTACACTAGCATAAAGACTCCAGTAACTTTTCTTCTGAAACAAATTAAATAGAAAATTAATTTGCATTGTTATGCCATGAAACAATTTCCATGAGCATCTCTGGCTGATATATTTAGAAGACAAAAAGCTTGTGTTCCTGTTCTCTCATAATTCTTCTGGTCAAATGCTTGTGATTGTAAAAACTATAAAATATATAACTGCTGTTAGATCTGAGGTGCCTTGTGTCCGTTCGCGGAAAGGAGAAGCGGAGAAGCCTCAGTGAATCCAAACAAGCGTTTATTAACAAAGTAACAGATAGAATGTAGCCAGCGCTGGGCTGGAAAAATACAGGGATTTTTATAACATGTTTGGCTGTCGCAGCAGCCAATCCCAGGGTGCCTTTACTAGTCTCCTGGATGTCTGGAGAGTTTGGGAGGGAAACAGCTTCCCACATCTGCTGACTGGTGATTGACAAGGCAATTAGGGTCAGACACACTGGAGCCTCTCCCTTGACCAGGAGGCTCCCATAGACAGCAAGGGACCCTTGCTTTACCAGCCAAACCTTTGGATCCCAAGCAGGGCTATTGCTTAACCAACAGAGCCCTGGGATCCAGCACCCCTCCCCTCCTGGTTAAAACTCAGCGCACACATACTGATCCAAATAGCCCGGCTTTCTCGGCTGC
>JANHFO010000624.1:93464-105546 GCA_032468095.1 Pareas carinatus
TGCAAGTAACTGGGCCCTATGCCATGGAGCGCTTTAAAGGTGGTTACCAACACCTTGAAGTGCACCCGTGAGACCACTGGCAGCCAATGTAGCTCGCGCAGGAGAGGGGTTATGTGGGTACGCCCACTTGCCCCCAAAATCCCCCATGCGGCTGCATTTTGAACTAGCTGTAGTCTCCGGGTGCACTTCAAGGGGAGCCTTATGTAGAGAGCATTGCAATAGTCCAGACGGGAAGTGACGAGGGCTTGTGGCTACCTATGTAATTTCTTGTATACGTATTTATTTATTTACATGCCTTTATTATTTTTACAGATAACTCAAGTCAGTGAGAACATAATCCTATTTTCCTCACAACAACAACCCTGTGAGATGGTTGAACTTGGAGAGAGTGAATAACTCAAGGTCATCCAGCCAACTTTCATGTCTAAGGTAGGACTAGAAGTCATGTCTCCTGCTTTCTAGCCTGATGCCTTAACCACTAGACCAAACTGGCTCTCTTATTAAATGACATACTTATTGTTAAGATTTATTCTGGACAGATTATAAAGTAAAAGAAAACCCTCACTTTTTACCACCCTGGTTTGTAATATAGAAAAAGATCTTTATACTGCCTGTTTTAATTGTACCAGTTCATTAGATATAGCTGTTAGTCCTTTATATCACATGCGTACACCAAAGTTATATAAACTAAAACTACCCTGTTCTCCCAAAAATAAGACCTAACCGGAAAATAAGCCCCTAGCATGATTTTTCAGGATGCTCATAATATAAGCCCTACCCCCCAAAAGAAGCTCCAGTTAAGACCATCAGCCAGATAGACACATTTAATAACGTATTTCCATGAAAATAAGATCCAACCAAAAAATAAGTTCTAATGCGTCTTTTGGAGCAAAAATTAATATAAGACCTGGTTTTATTTTCAGGGAAATACAGTACCTTATTATAGATTTCAAGAAACATAATCTTGCAACTCTGAATGTGCTTTTTTCCTCCCTGCAGAGAAATGGGGAGATTTAAGTCTGAAAAACTTTCTCAAATTCTTTTCCTATTTGGGCTGATTTTTCTTTCTTTTCTTTGACCATAACTGCTGCTTTTTTTCCTGTTCTCACAACTCATAACAATATCAAACTTCTTCGTTAGCACAAGATTAAGGAAATGGTCCCCAAGTCACCATACCAAATGGTTAATATATTCTGTACAGCAAGGAACCTCCAAAACCTTTCTATATAATGGAATTTTATTAAACTCAGTGACAATTCTATTGCTCAGGAATCTTTTGGCAATCTTTTTTTGTCTTAAGAGGAATTTTATAAATGGATTTTTTAAGGTAGTCCCAGTAGATATAGTTCCTTACTATTGAATAAAAAATCCTGTATTGTATCATGTTTTACACTATATTTTGTGTCTGTATACAAATGTTCATTTGTATGAAGTTTATTTCATTGTGCTGCCATAAAAATGAGCCTAGGTGGAAATTTTTTCTATTTCTTAAATTTAGTGAAAAATTGACACTGTGTCAGTTAGCATGTACAGAGCAGTTAGTAATTTATATTTAATAAAAAAATTAGAGATTGAAACAGAAATTTAGTTTTTAACACTTGTTTCATTTTAATGCAAATCTTACATAACTTTTAAAAAGAAATGTTAAATATTTATTTTTGAAGGTTAAATAACTCTGAATACATTGAATGCAGTTGGAATTGGGCATTCACTGCATAATTTGTAGTTTCCTGCAAATTCTTGTGTATGTTCATTAAAGTCTAGGCAGATTTCAACTGTTTTAACTAGAAACCAAGTTTGCCAGCTAGTGCAAGATGAGAAAGGGGGAAAAAGTCTTACTGGAAAAGATATAAACCCGCCCAGACTCTCCCCAAATAGTGAGATGGGCAGTAAAATATATACAAGCATACATACATACATACATACATACATACATACATACATACATACATACATACATACATACATACATACTAGAATTAACAATCAATCAAATTGGATAAGAGTACATAAGGAGAATCCACACTGGAAGAACCTGTTTTTGGTTTACTGCAAATCACTCATATTTTCAATTTTCTCCAATCCTTCCTTACTACAGTACTCAGAAACAGGTAGAAAGGACTGACGGCTTGTTGATACATCACTTATACCACTTCAGCAAAATATATAACATCAATGTGCTAAAATACATCTTCTTCCATCAAAGCCTACTTTCCTTATAATCCAGGCACAAACAATAATAATTAGATATTTGCATTGAATTTAATGTTTTCTGAGCTAGGCAGGGAACAACTTGTTTTCCTTGTACATTTTGTGCTTACAGTTTGGCTGCTATCCATCTAGAATACACTCACAAAAATGGTCTCACTTAGCTAAGAGTGTGCCTAATAATTTTATATTTCAAACCAGGAGGAAATCACTAAATTCATGCATCTGATCTCAAGCATGACAAAACTCACAAGCACATAGTCAGTTGCCTACCAACAATAAAAAAATGGCAGCAGAAAGATTAGGTCTCAAGGAATGGAAACCAGTGCACATAGTGACACTAAGTCTGCATTTTACAGCCGTTTTCTATGGGAGTCTCAGTAATGCCATCATGGGAATCCTTCATATTGGTCCTAATCCAGACACCCATTTGTCAGCAGGAGATTAAAAGAAGTGGGAGAAACGGAGCGGTATGCAGACTTTTCAGGAAGAAAATCAAGAGAGAAATAAAATCTACCCAGAAGTCAGAACTCAGCAATTGCATATTAAATTCATCCCTAACTAATATGCTTGTAGCAATGAATCACTGTCAATATGTTAACATCTTTGCAGACTGGCTTTTCTCTTTAACTCTGATAAATACAGTGTCCTAAGGCTATATATGTTTCAGATAGGATAAGAGTACATCTTTTAATTCCACCATACAACCAGCCAAAAATCTGTATTAGGGAAGACCAAGCAATTTTTCCATAACTATGAGACTAGACAAAATAAGAATTGCTCACCCATCACCACCAAACTTTAGATAAAGCTCCCAGATTTCCAAAAACAGTTGTCGGATTTATGCTTCTGAACATGTTCAAAGGGGAATTGTAAAATATATGACTGGAGGGTGAGTACATGAATTGTGTCTGATTAAATGTGAAAATAGGTGATAGGGAATCAACTGTAGTTCTTGTCCTGGTCCCACAAACTACTATTGAGAGTGTAACTCCAGACTACTTAAATGCAGGCCTGAAATAAGACATGATGAATTATAGCTGTGCCTGGAAACAGATAAGAGCCCAGTGCCACTGGCAGCTTTGTCAATTGGAAGCTGTTGAGGGTTTCAGAATGTAATTGAATGCAGCTTTTTTGAGTCATTCATTATCTTATGTTTACAATCCTGTATTTTTATATGGTTTCAGTGTATTTCTGTTTAATTCATTTTGAAACATTTTATTGTGAATCATCTTGATTACCATCCTTTGACACAAATGTTAAATACACATCCAACAAGTCAATTAACATCCGGTAACTAAGCTATGGTAGATATTCAGTATGCCTCTTGCCAATTATTAAAAAAATAGGGGGTTGAGACCATATTTATATAACACAAGTTTCCATTTCCTTCTTTTTATGGACACATTTCCTGGATCGCAATGCAAATAGCACAAATATAATCAATTGGTAACAATTCTTAGCAAATCTGAAATTTGTTTCTTATGTGATTCACAGCCCTATCTCCTAATAGAGGTTCTTGACTGCTAGTTGTCACCAAATTTATAATTAACATTCACTGACACCTCCCCATCCAAATGCAAACAGAAATGAAATTTTAGACAATTATTGTTCAGATCAGGACTGAGTGCAGGTACCAGAAGCGGATGTACCGAAGCTACATGTTTTGATGGTGTGATGTGGCCGTGTCTCCAGGATGCTGATGAAAGATTTCCCTTTTTATGACTTTGAGCAAGTTTCTAAACTGGTAAACAAAATAATGTATTTATTTAAAAGGTTTATTTAAAGCACTTAAACAACAATTATGGGTTTAGTTTGGGAACTTCTTCCAGAATTTAGTTTTGGTACGGCTTGTGAAAAATAAACTCATTTGGACCAACTTCAAAGGGTACTTTCTGCAACTGGTTATCAACGGTTTCTCCTTTGACATTAAAAGTAGAGCAACTCACTCACTTCCCCCAAGGACAAGATAAATAGGTCAGCAGTTTTTCCAGGATTATGTTCCCCACTGGCAGTGGCAAAAAAATAAAAAAAAATAAAAATTGTTTTTTCTGTTGATGCAAATAACAGCAACAGCGACTGTTGGCTTCCTAGACATCATTTTGCATCATCCACAAGACTTGAGGCCCAGTATTATTCTCAGGTATTCTGGATACAAACAGCAATAAAAACAATTGATAAAACATTGAAAGAAAATTGCATTGTTTTTTTTTAATTCCTTGGCAGTGAGGGCAAAAAAAAAATACAACCCTCTGAAATTATTTTAGGAAAAACAAATATCTTCTGAGAAAATCTAGCAGAACTTTAATTTCTTGCAATTTTGGAAATACTGTATTCTTACATTAATTAATATATATTAATTTATGCAGCAGAAAAAGTATGGTTAGTAACTCCTACATTTTAATCAAGGCTTATGTAAGAAGCCTTCTGTATTCAGAAAGTACACTCAGTAAAGGAAAAATTGACAGCACATTTGTATTACCTCCTCCCAAAAAATAGCAGCATGATGGATTTCTTAAAAGAAATGCTATCCTTGTGTCTGTCACTCATAAGAAACCCAAATACCTTTAATTGTTTTTTAAACATGAAAGTTTCAAAGATAAAAACTCAAGTCTTGTATAGAATTCCACTTCTGCTGACGTTGGGGAAAGTCAGTATAGTTTTCCTAACAAAAACCTATAAAAGTGGCCACTGCCTTCTTCCAAACTCATTTCTTGATAGGGTAATTTGGCCCTCAAAGCAACGATTTCCTGGTGGTTTCCCATCCAAACACAGCTAGTTCAGATCCTCCTAGTGTGCTTGAGGTCGAAGCATGTGCTTGGACCCAGCCTGGCATACTCCCCAGGTTCCCATTAAAAACTCGAATGTGTTTTCATATGTATTTAAAATAAACATAGAACGATTCTAGAATAATAATGATGAAAAAGAAAAACTGTCTTCATGTTTACAATATGAAAGATACCAAAGAAAATGAGGGGACAAGAGGATTGTGAACATCTAAGGCTGCAGTTCTTATTCACGCTTTGTGGAGATGACTAGTTAGAATGGAAGAAGGAAGAGAAGTAACATCTCACCTCTGGCTTCTGATATCCTGTGCAGATATGGTCTTGCAGAGTGACTTCATTACAATTCTCATCAAGTACCCTTGGTCAGAGTACTTGGATCTACTGGAAGTTACAATTAAAAAGCATCTAGAACAGGGGTGTCAAACTCAATTTCATTGAGGGTCACCACTGCCGCGACCGCCATGGACCAATTCCCCATGACTGCCACTGACTCCCCCATGACTGCCACTGATCCCCTGAAACCGCTGTGGCTGCCGCCAACATCGCTGTGGCCACCGCTAACCTCCCATAATCCTCATGACTACCGCCGCCACTCCCCCAATGCAACTACCACTGGGGAGCATGCCATTCACCTCTATGGGCTATATCCAAGGAGGCCTTGGAGTTGATGTGGTCCATGGGCCTTGTGTTTGACACCTATGATCTAGAAGATTCCCCATTCCTATACAGGCAGTTCTCAACTTACAACTTTTCATTTAGTGACCAGTGAAGTCATAACAGTACTGAAAAAAAGTAATTTATGATTGTTTTTCACACGACTGCCACGGCATTTCCATGTGATCAAAATTCTGACTCTTAGTAACTGACTCATATTTATTACCCCCAGCTATACGAGTGATCGCTGACCTTCAGACCTTCCGCCGTGCCCTGAAGACCCATTTGTTCCAACAGGCTGGCTTGGGATAGCCGCGCCTTGTCCTCCTGCGTTTAAATCTGGGTTAGACTATTTTAAACAGTTGTATTTATTCGGAAAAAAATTTTATTGCTCCCCCTTTTAATTCAGGCTTCATTTAATATTTTTAATATGTTTTTAGCATTTATGTTGTTTGTGCTTTTAAATTGTCTGTAAGCCGCCCTGAGTCCTTTGGGAGAAGGGCGGGATATAAATAAAATTATTATTAATATTATATTTATGAGCATTTAATATTTAAGAGTTTACAGTGTCTTGGGGTCATATGATCACATTTTGCGACTGACAAGCAAAGTTAATGGGGAAGCCAGATTCACTTAACAACCGTATTACTAAATTAACAATTGTAGTGATTCACTTAACAACTGTGGCAAGAAAGGTCGCAAAATGAGGCAAAAGTCACTTAACAACCGTCTCATTTAGCAACAAAAAATTTGGGCTCAATTGTCATTCTAAGTCAAGGACTACTAGGAGTTTATGATAGGATATGCAGGGTTATTTATTCTATCATTTTCAGTAGTGATATACAATCCTAGATAATGTTACTTTCTAATGCATTCTATAGGCCCCATGCTTCCTAACCCCATTCTTCTAGTTACTATTTATTTATTTATGCAAATGTATTCACCATCCAACTCCAGTGGATTCTTGAATATTAAATCAAACAGATAAAAACTAAAATAATGCAGTAAGCAGAAAAATCAACAACAACAAAAGTTCAGTGGCTATTAAACAAATAGCAAACATCAATTCCAGGCCTGAGATCAAAGACAGAATTCCATAGCTTGCCAAAACCCCAGGAGAAAGGGCACTATCCTTATTTCTGAAGGAATGCTCTTCCCAAGAGTGTGGGCCTCAACAGAGAAGACATACTTTTTCAGTCCCATAATATGTTTAATAGAGAAAAACTGGAGTACAACAACTCTACCAGAAAGGTGTTGTTATTGTTATTTTTCCAGAATGAATATTATAACTAGAAAAAAGTGATTGTAAGACTAAGCTATTTTCTTATATCTTCCTCTTCAATACT
Organism: Pareas carinatus; assembly: GCA_032468095.1. Lineage (NCBI taxonomy): Eukaryota > Metazoa > Chordata > Lepidosauria > Squamata > Pareidae > Pareas > Pareas carinatus. The sequence goes on from JANHFO010000624.1 coordinate 100,459, forward strand.
GTGTTGATACCAACTTCAGTCCTTTGACATTTGGGGAAGTATCTGAAACCAGGAAACAGACCTGCTTTTAGTTATTTGGATATAGTCTTGTTTGGGCCAGAATACCTATACACAGATTGCACAATTTGCCTGTATACAGGGCCTAAATCAGTTGTGTCCTACAACAGTAAAGGCAAGGGTGCATGATCGATGCCAAGAGCAATGCTAAAACCAGCAAGATTCTTCCTCTGCCTTCCTTGTGGAGCTATTATATTTGAGTGTTGCAACCATTTTACAAGGTCCCTCTGGGGCAATGTGTTAACTTATTCAACAATAAAAGAGATTGCTCTTTATCACTTAATGTAGATTGATTGATTATATGGCTAACCTTTTCAACACCGAGTGCTTGGATGAGTTACAACTAATGAGTCATGTCTAGTGATGTCATTGCCTGGCACTGCTGTTCTCTTTCTGAGCATGCACATGGTCATGTGCTGTCCCGTGATGTCATTACCTGACATCATTACTCGTGGTCCCATGATGTCATTGCCTGGTGCCATTGCTCCTTTCTGAGCATGCTGAACTCTGAGGTAAGGCAGGGGCAACTTGGCTCATGTGCCAGCAGAGAGGGCTCTGCATGCCCGCTGTGGCACATGTGCCATAGGTTCGCCATCACTGTTATATGCCATCAAGTCATTGGTGATTCATAATGACCACATAGATGAATTTTCTTCCTAACGATCATCCCATAACTTGGCTTTCAGATTTATTTATTTCATATGACATCAGAGAATACAGCATTAACCATTGCTTTTATTTTTTGATACTCATGCTGCTGCTCCTTGCTTTGAGATCCTTTGGAATGTATAGACTATTTGGCCATGACAAAGTCCCATTGCCTAGGGTGCACACAGACTAGGAGGCTAGTCTACATTGAACCCTCAATTTCAGATCTTTCATTGGTGCATTCATTGCTGCTGCAACTGAGTCCACTCGATTTGCTGCTGGTCATCCTCTTCTTCCTTTCACTTTTACCAGTATTAGAGCCTTTTCTAAAGAGCTATGTATATAGGTCTTTGTATAACATGTCCAAAGACAGATAATTTGAGCCTTATCATTTGTACCTGAAGTGAAAACTCATGAGTTGATTTGTTTGATAATTGTGTGTGTGGTTGTGTTTGTTTGTTTTCTTGGCTGTACATGTCCATTTTGATTCTAATAGCCAAATGCAATATGAATAAGATCAATACCTTGTGTTTCATTCAGAATACAAAAAAATGGACATACTGCCATACTTCCATGCAAACATTGGAGGGTAATTCCATTTACAGTGAATTTGTCACTCTTGCATACTTTCTAATTTTCTGCTGATAAACTACTAGGAAACAGAGCATGTGAAGAGCACAAAGCTATGCTTGTGCACTTCAGAACAAAAAGTTAATTATTTTAAAGCAAATGGAACAAACATAAATATATTAACTTTTGAATTATGTTTCTCATCCCAACATATAACTGAGACACAAAAAAGAAAAGGAATGGAGCTGCCCTTGGTCCTGAATTATTAATACTATGGATTATTAATTCTGTAGAGTAGACAAAGTGAGAACAGAAAACAAAATAATGAAATAAAAAGATAACGGTTTCAAGTCGTTCAGTTCTATCAGATATTTATTTTTATTTCTTCCGCAAATAAATAACAGAAAGTAATAATCTGTCAAAGACTTGTTACCTTTTTTAACATATAGAAATTTAATTTTGAATGAACATAAATGAGAAGCTGGCATTCTGCAAGCAAGATGCCAGCATCCAGAAACAATTTATTTTTAAAACTGCCTTTGGGACTATAACAGAAAATAAAAATGGTGAGCAGCTGCAATTTGTAGTGTGTCCACTTGTTCAGAAAAGTAGACAAAGGCAAACTATATTTTGCAGAGATAATCATTAGAAGTTTGACTTTGTTAAATAGGTGCACTGTAACTGACTACAGTTTCTGTGGAAACAATTTTTGAATAAATACCCTGACCCCAGGAGCAGCCATTTTGCTTTAATTCCTCAGTATGTTTTGAAAATTCAAATATGCCCACTAGTCCTTTGTTTTCTATACACTACCTAAAAAACCTGTTCAAGAATTTAAAGAAGTAGTAACAGATTTTAATTCGGGCCAAAATATTAAAACAATCAGATCTTTTCATAATAAACATATTCAATGGTTTTTCAACAGCAATTGTTTCCATGTATAGTGAAGTCATCATAGTGGAATTCTTCTTATTCTAAATCACATATGATATATAGAGCTAAGTGGAAAAGTGCTAAAGAGCTACATTCAAAGTTTTAAATTTGTAAAAAGTACAAAGTCCAGCTTGCTATTTCTAATTCTAATCAGGGCTGTTAAAATGATATATTGTTCAAATAAATTATTGTTAAATGTGTACATTGGATTGTTGATATTGATTTGATAGCTTCCATCAATATAATAATAATGTTCATTAAGAGGCATTTGATTTCCATTTGTAAGTTAGAATTATTGTGCATTCCAATGCACAAGGCTGTTGTTTGTAACAGAGCAAAAATAACTTCTTGAACTTCTAAGGTTTGTTAGCAGGCTCTTCCATAAACCTACACAATTAAAGAACGGCAAATAATCAATGTGTGTCTGTATAATAAATCTTTGAAATTAAGCACACTAGGCAACCACAAGAGTTGATTAAGTTATATTTCTAATTGCAGTGTATGGTTTTATACACATATACAATACTTATGAATAATGAGATGTTTCCAAAGTGTTTGTTTATCATTCTATAAAGTCATCGTTTAGCAACAGACAATGTACATGATGGTATAGAAGTTGGCCACTGGGCTAAAAAGCTTCACCTGATTTCTCTACCAAAAATATCTCACAGTATAGGTGAATCAAAGAAAGAAGTTCACATGGAAGAGATAATGCAAGAGAAAATAATTCACAATTTCTGCCTTTCCTAATTTTCAAGGACAAACACACTATAAATGCAGAATAATTTGATACCTGACCAACAACATTGAAGAAAGCAGCATATAAACCAGGCCAATGGAAAGCCCTGGCTTTATTTTAGCAGTATAGTTTTAGAGAAAAAGAATAGATTAAAGTCATACTTGCTGTCCCTACCTAAGGCTGTATAAAAGCTAGATTCATTATGTTTTGAAATTCCATGTCCTGAATTCATAGCTTAATAATCTTTTAGATAGTCTTTTAATTCAATGCAAATAGAAGGTTCAAACAGAAACGGCCCTTTAAATAAAAACGTATGAACTATGTATATCATGGGCTGTGGATATCAAATTATCTACCAAAATTAACAGAGCCAGGTTGGTTGGAGAAATTAGAACTTTAGCCACAGATTGAAAAATATTTATTATAACAAAAGTCTGTCTGCAGAATTTTAACTTAACAGACTAAAACTGCAAACACCCTTTGGAAGAAAGTTGGAGTTTCCAGCAGTGTAAAAACTAAGGGCACAATCCATCCAGCATTCAAACCTTTTAAGATCTATTTGTTTCAATGGGAAATATTTAAAGTGAATGGTTAATATTTCCTGCTGAAAAAATATGGGTTTAAAAGTCCTACTATTTTTAAGGAGCATGACCCAAATTCAGATTTTTTTGTATAATACTTTGCAAAACTAGTTACTCAATCAACATGCTCATTTCCTTGAAATATTTGTTTGAAATTCACAACAGACTCAGCATTGAATATGTTTCTAGAAAGAAAAAAGCTCCCAGTAAGCCAGCCCAGTTTTAGATGAGATTGATCGATTTAATTTGTAGGAGAAGAGTTTTTTCAGTCCCATGACTGGAATCAAGTGGAACGTCAGTAAAAAAAAAATTTAATCCTGGAATATTTTTCAACAGAGAGAAATAAGAAGAGAAACTTCAAGACATGGTCTCCTCTGAGAAGGGGAGAGTTTACACCCCTGATCCACATTTTCTTGTGTTTAGGGCAATGCTGGTTTAATAAAAGCTCGCAATGACCATTTATTTATTTATTTATTTATTCAGGTTTCCAATTCTTACTTAAAGCTTTGATTTTTATCACAGCTGCTTGACCAAAATCATTCATTTCCTCAATTTGGCTCAATAATGATACTAAACAAGTGCCAAATGAGGCTGTTTTCTGTTCCAACTTTTGTTACGCTCGATACATGTCTATAGATATATCCACAGCTGGCCCTAAGGCCCCTATTTTCTCCCTACTGCTTAGAGATATACTTGGGATATTATTTTGGGATTTTGCAATATCAGCACCACTGAGTACTAAAATTAACCCAAACTCCCTCTTCCAGCTGCTTTTCTTTTTCATCAAATTAGAAGATGCCAACTGGTCCAGCTTTCTCCTTTTGTCTGCATGCCACTGCTTTCTGGCCCAACTGTTTAATGCAGGGGTCCTCCGGTCTCATGTGACCAAGGTCCTAATGCTATGTTGAAACTATCTGTTTCTCCTAAGCATCGATAACAGCTGTAATGTTCATTTTAATATCATTTCAAAATGTTATTGTTATATGCCTGCTCATTGGTCTGTGGGTAAAGCTTTACAGGTAGTCCTCGACTTACGACCACAAATGAGCCCAACATTTCCATTACTACATGAGACATTTGTTAAGTGAATTTGCCCCCACCCATTTTTATGGCCTTTCTTGGCACTGTTAAGTGTTAAGTTAGTAGCATTGTTGTTAAGTGGCTCCCCCATTGACTTTGCTTGTTAGAAGGTCACAAAAGGGGGAATCACATGACCCAGGAACACTACAACCGTCATAAATATGACCCAGTTGCCAAGCGTGTGAATTTTGATCACGTGACCATGAGGACACTGCAAAGATCATAAGTGTGAAACATGGTCATGTCAATTTTTTTCAGTGCCACTGTAACTTCGATCACTGTGAACCTTTGTAAATTGAGGACTAACTGTAATTGTCTCCTGAAAATTAAAACAAAGCAAAGCTGCATGGAATGTCTGTCAAGTAGTTGGGATCAAATTTATCTCAAGCAAGTGGGATAAGACTTTATAAATAAATAAATAAATAAATAATTTTATTTATACCCCGCCCTTCTCCCGAAGGACTCAGGGCGGCTTACAGG
>JANHFO010000624.1:111169-123646 GCA_032468095.1 Pareas carinatus
TTTCTTTCTTTCTTTCTTTCTTTCTTTCTTTCTTTCTTTCTTTCTTTCTTTCTTTCTTTCTCAATTAACATCACATTTATAAAGAAAACATCATCTTATGTTCTAAGTATGTCTCTGGTTGCCTTTCTGTTCGGGGCCCAGAATGATTGTTGGAGGTACAGATTTTGCTTGGGAGCATGTCAGCTTCCCATGTATTTACTGTTCCTTAAATGAGATCAAGAATGCGGAAACGCCTGTGACAGAGGGAGAATTGAAAATTGAGAAAGGGGATGGGAGAGGGACTTGTTTTAAGATATAATTTCCCACAATAAATAAATGAATAAGTCAAATATTTTGAGTCCTATGTTTAATTGGATTCTTATTTATTTATTTATTTATATTCCACCTTTATTATTTTAAAAATAATTCAAGACAGCAAACCTATCCAACACTCCTTTCTTATTCTAATTTTCTCACAACAGCTTCCCTGTTAGGTGAGTCGGACCGAAAGATGGGGACTGGTCCAAAGTCACTCAGTGGCTTTCAGGGCTATGGCAGGACTTGAACTCATGGTCTCCTCTTTTCTAGTGTGATATCTTAACTACTAGACCAGGGTTTCCTAATCTTGACAACTTTAAGGTGAGTGGACTTCAACTTCCAGAATTCCCCAGCCAGCCATGCTTAAAGTTGTCAATATTGGAAAACCCTGTACTAGACCAAGCTCTTTGTCTAGTTTTAAGATTTGAGTAGAGAACAGATCTTGTTTTAGGTCTTATTTGTGCAGACACATTAAAAATACAAAAGGGTTCAGAAACATTTAAATGTCTCTGCAACCTTTGAATTTTTAAAAAACTGGTAGAAGGTTATTGTATATGAGTTGCTAAGAAAGAGAATGACTTTTCAGAAGTCACCACCTTGGGTGAAGCCATCCACAGTGTCATGTTTGCTTAAAGAAACCAAGAGCAGCTGAGGAGGGAATCAATATAGTCCTTAAAATAAACCACCTTACGGTTCCTAAATGTAATAGGAAATTTAGTGTAGCCTCAAGACCTCTTTACTGGTTCTGTAGTAACAATATTTTAGAACATAGCCTCCATATGTTTACTTGTAAATAACTCGCATTATGTTTATTAAGCTTTTTGAGAAAATGAACACATTTAGGATTACAAAATTTAGTTATATTTCATATTTCTAAACCACTCATCTCCCTAATATAGGTGTTTACAAATAGCAAAACAATTTGGAAATGGTAAGAGCATAGATACATGGTAGAGGTTTCTGCTACTCCGTTTTTGAGGTTAGCTTCTGAAAGATTTAATCTCCCTGCCTTCTTTCTGACACCAATGCGAAGAGTGGAAAACATGATTGCAGTCATTATTTAATTATGGTATGCAAATCAGCCCAATCTTCTCCCGCCTTTACCTTGCTTGAATCAGCTTCCTATAAAATAAACTACTATTAAAGTTACATAAATGATCATGTATTATACTAATAAGAACAGTATACTACAAGCTAGATAGTACAATTTTTTCTAGGGGAGCTTGTTTCATTCTAAGCTTTCTTTCTTTGACATATGTTTCCTGTGCTTAAACTATGGACATCAAATTGTTTCCTGTTTCCCACATATCAGCTTCAGGCTTAACTATCAAGGTTTACACTATTTTAGGATGATAGTCATATTCCTTTGGCAATAGGAAACCAAACACAACTTTTGGTTTCCTGGAAGCGTTTTCCATGAAGGTGAACTCATATTCAAACTAATGAAGTCATTTGAGTACCTTTGAGTATCATACTTCAAAAGCATTTTGCAAGCAGCTTCAAACAGTTCTAGCGCATGTAGGACAAGGGCAGTTTTTGGGACATAGTCAAAAAAGCCTCAATGCCCCAATGATTTCACAATGTAGCATAGCTTATTCTAGATGGTTGCTAACAATGCTGCCCTATGTATTATTTTTGCATTCTTTTCAACCTTGCTTTTGCTTTGCTAATTATTCCCAATTTCCCCAAGCAGTAAGGATGCCAGGCAGCATTGCTGGTTTTAGTTTCCTTTGGGAGACAGAACAGTGGAGTAAAAATGTGATATGAATGCAAATGGAAACAACACAGATACCTTTAGTGATCTGGTATTGCAGCATTTTCCCAGGCAAACTTTGTGAAGTCTTTGAAGATGCCTCACTAAAGTTCTATTTCCAAAAGCAAAATGCAAGAAGAGATTTTGGATTTCAGTTCCTACTATTAAAATAGTAGACTAGAATTGCCACATTAAAACTGTGGGGAAGGAAACCTGATTGGGTCTCCCTAGAATGCCTCGTGTCCATCACCTAACTGCACAAGTATTTATCTGAACAAAGGTTATTTAACGTGGATGAAAGTTTTATAAAAAGCAAAGCAAGTTACTTCTGTTGCCAAGAAAATTACATGGACATCATTATCACCCTTTGATTTGAGGGCATATTTACCTTTTGCTCAAATTGTCTGCTTCTGTGTTTGTGAAATATGCTTTGTTTTATCCAGGCACAGAGACCTAGCTTTATAATTGTTTGTGATCCACTGCCATGCTCAGCTGTCTGAGATGGTATTAAATCAACCCATGGAAAAAATAGCACTATCTCTGGTTTGATCAGGACTGGATCATCAGTCCAATTCAGACCTCGGGTCTTCTAATCAAATGGGTGATCTTTGCCCATTTCTAGTTTATCCTTCTTGCCCATTTCTAGATGGATCGTCTTTGACTTCTTCCTCCTGCAAAGAGGAAAAACTGTTTTGTTGAGAGAGCATAGTCCTTACTCACTAATGACTATTGAGGAAATTGCATCACCTTCTTTAAAGGGTTGCTTATGTGTTTCCAGGGAGAAGACTTCTAAGTATTGTGTCCGATTGTGTCAGTAATTAGAGGGATGTTTCAAGGAGCATATTTAGAACATGCCTTCTTTGAATAGTTTAATGTGCAACTTTCAGACTTCATGCCAGCCATAGCAATCCATTTCTACTTTCAAGAATCTCATCTCTGCCTTCTGTAATGAGCTAACAGCAGGCCCAGCAAAATTAACTAAGTGGTTAACTGCAGAGAACAAAAAAGGAATGTCTACTTCTACTGCAATTTACAGTAATCAAACCGCATATGTTTATGTTCAGGATTTGAAGTTTAAGTTTATTTTCTTCCAACTTTCTGAGTCAGTGGATATTTCATTGGTTCTTAGAAGACACTGTACATCGTTGCAGCTGGCAGTTCAGGATGAGAAGTTCTGGTTCCCACCTCTCCAGCTTCTGCTTTGTAATGACCAGGCTATGTTTCATCAGAAAAAGGAAGCATTAAACACCAGACTGTCTGTCTTTACCTCGATTTAGGCACTGCCAGAATGGCTCCCAATGTCATCTATGACAAATAAACTAAAATACAGGTAGTTCTCAACTTCCAACAGTTCACTTAGGGACCGAAGTTACCCTGGCACTAGAAAAAGTGACTTATGACCATGTTTCACACTTATGACCTTTGCAGCATCCTCATGGGCACATGATCAAAACTCACACACTTGGCAACTGGTTCATATTTAGGACGGTTGCAGTGTCCCTGGGCCATGCGACTTCCTTTTGTGACCTTCTGACAAGCAAAGTCAACAGGAAGCCAGATTCACTTGAGAGTTGTGTTCCTCACTTAACAACTGCACTTATTCACTTAACAACTTGGCAAGAAAGGTCATAAATTGGGAGGGGGAATTCATTTAACATCTGTATCACCCAGCAACAGAAACGTTTGGATTCAATTGTGGTCATAAGTCAAGCGCTACTAGTACAGACCAAAAGAAGATAGGATCCAGTCATAAAAACAGACCAAAAAACATCCAGCATTTTTCTTCATTTATATTAAAGTCTGGAAAAGCAACAAGATCCTTGAGGCTTTCTGGAATGCCCTGGAGAATGTCCAGACACTTAGTGTTAAAGTCTGGCTAGTACGCCTTATCAGGTGCGGTTCTCAAAAATAGCAAACTTTAGATTTCACCTATAAAAATAAGCTTCCACTTTATTGGTTTGTTTTTGTAGTGTTGTGTTTTGGATTGAAGTCTCAATCAAAGTTATTCTGGCATTTTTAATTCTCAGGGACTGCATTTTAAGAGTGATCCCATGCAAAGGATGTGGGTTGTAGACAGAAGTTTAACTCCCTGTTTCAAAATTTATTACTCACTGAAACTGTCTCATTGTTGGTTTTTGCTACATTTATTTCCTTTATGGAAAGTCAAGGAAAGATAATATAGGCATAATATATCTGCTATTCCCTTTATATTATATTTCTAAGGGATTTCCCCCCTCTCAAATAATTGCCTATATATTGCAGGGGTCTCTTTTATTGACCAATAAGAACAACCTGTTAGAATTGAGAGAGTTAAGGGACTTTAAGAAAAATAATCCAGCGGGGGCTGCAAAGGGTTTTTCTTAAAAAAAGATGGCAGTTGCAACTGGGCAACTGAAACTCCACCCCTTTATTTTATTCAGTTTGTGTGCCACGCATTATCTTAAGATCGTTTGCTTGGAAAATAATCTTGAAATAATTAAACAATAATTAGAAATTAAAATTCCCATCATAAGTACAAAAATGAAAAAATACACAGCAGTTGAGGAAGATGTCGCAATCAATAGTTGTTAGCACAGCCTGGAGATGGAACCCTTCACACACTAAGGGCAACCGGCTAGGGAACCGAACTAGATCAGCAGAGTGAGAGCCATTCTAATCTTTTGAACCCATGTGTGATATTGATGCTTGTAAGAAGGGGGTTGGGGCTTCACTTGTGTTGAACGTGATCACCATCTTGGCTTTTTGCAATCTCCTTGAGGATTCCAATGTAGCAATCCCATATCTGAGTTAGTGCGACTTCATTTCAAGCCAGAAAACTGTGTAGCTTGCAATAAGAGGTCAAAATAATAAGTGAAAAAGACTTCAGTCAGCTTCAGTGATAGAAACACTACAGAAGGACTGAGCAATGTTCACGCTTTCATGTGACACGAAAGAGTGAACATCACTCAGTCAGTCCTTAAAAGAGCCGTCATAGATGGCTGTGTAATTCAGTTTTGTAAAAACCCCACTGGAAAACTCAAAGCACAAAAATGGAAAGTTACCTCAATTCCTTCAACGGAAGAATGGTTACAAAAGCTGATGGATATAGGAGAGATGGTGAAATTGACTGTTTTGATTAAAGAAAAAAAATATATAAAAACTTTTGTACTTAACTGGAAACCACTTCTGGACTTTGTGCTGAAGGTTGAAAAAAAATGAAATACTGATTTTGGACTTTACCAATGTGGTAGGTCTGTTGTTATAGAAGTGACTGTTTAAACGAATATGTGAAGGTAAAAAGTTGAGACTCGACATTACTGCCATATTCAGCTGTACCAAAGGAAGTCGGAAGCCAATGCCTTTTTTTCTTTCCCCCTTTCTTTCCTCGCACTCTTCTTCCTTTTCCCTCCCTATTTTCCTATTGTTTGCTTTATTCGTTTCTTTTGTATGTTATATTATAATTCAATAAAATGTATATATTAAAAAGTACCCTGTCATGGAACAGACAACAATACTGGACCTAGTGTCCTGCTGGTTCCTGCTGTCAATTTTTCTGCACAAGATATATTTGTTTATGACAGATCTCTGCAAAGAACATCTATTTTTACAGTGTCACTGCACATACCTTGGAAATATACATGGAAAATGTACTAGTAGTCCTCAACTTGCAACGATTCATTTAGTAAAGTTACCACAGTGCTGAAAAAGCGATTTATGACTGTTTTTCACATTTAGAACCATTGTAGCATCCCCAGGTCATGTGATCAAAATGTGGGCACTGGGTAACTGACATGTGTTTGTGACAGTTGCACTGTCCTGGGAGAAATCATGTGATTCCCCATTTGAAATCTTCCCTGAGGCTTCTGACAACCAAAGTCAATGGGGGAAGTCAGATTCATTAAAAACCACATGATTCATTAACAGCTGCAGTGATTTCCTTAACAAGTGAGTCATTACAGGTTGTAAAATGGGGCAAGACCCACTTAACCTCACCTTGCTTACTTATGGAAAGTTTGGCCTCACTTGTGGTTGCAAGTCGAAAGCCACTTGTATATTATGTAACGAAGAATGACATCAAATAATTTTGCAATTTTCTTTAAAAAAAAGCTTAGATGATTAACTTTAAGAGCTACTTAGATCAAGGAATTGTATGCAACAGTTGTAATATTAGAAAAAGCTACAGAAGAAAAAGGGAGACTGACTTGTTTTCATTTATTTTTCAAAAAAAAGAAAAACTCAAAGGTCAAGGTAAGGAGGTATTTCTCCAAATACACAAAATGCGAGAATTCAGTAATTTTAGAAGGCATTTTTTTGTTTCTACCTTGTGACAGTGCATTTGTTTTTCAAGTTTGAATGCTGACATCTTCCTCATTAAGATTTTGCAAAAGTCTGAGATCTCTGTGAAAAGAATTGAGTTTGGCTGCCCTCTTGTGGTGATGCAGAGAGCTACATATTATTTGTTTTTTTATTTCTTGATATGACAGAGAAATAAAAAGATCACCATTAAAAGATTATAATTTTTAAACATCATTATACTATTTTAATATTCATAACTGTGATATAGGATGAGATAAGATAACTTTGCACAAACCTTTAATAGATGCTATCCCAGCGATTAATGTAATTGGGAAAACAGAAATCCAGAAGAGATCTACATAAAGTTTTTCATGTACTTTTACATCACCCAATAATAAATACAAAGAACAGTCCCAATTTTATTGATTCCCTACTTTCTTTCATTTTTATTTTTTCATATCTTTATTTTGCGTATGGATAGCAGGTTGTACAATACTTGAAAGATATTGGAAGACTAACAGTTGAAATTGAACTGAAGAGGCATCTGCAGGGATGGATAAAAAAGTAGACAATGGAGCTTCAATTGCACAATTGTGGTTGCCATCTTCCTTCTCTTCCTTGCTTCCTCCTCCTCCTCCTCTTCCATCTCCTCCTCCTCTCTTTCCTCTCCTTCGCCTCCTTCTCCTCCAACTTCTTTGCTTGCAGACACACCTCACAGTTGCTTCCATTTTTTAGCAGCATGATGTTAGGACAGTGTTGTGAGGCAGACATACTTGTGGTCGCATATTTAATTAGATTTACCCATTATACTGAATCAAAACGTAGCTGGATGTTATCTGAATTCAGGATCTTAATATTTACAAATCACAATTTCTATCTTATTGCTATATGCTATTGTTGCTGGTGTTATATTGCTATTGCTAAGTCGTATAATTGTGGTTTATTCAATAAACCTTTAATAAACAAGCCTAGGCATCATTCAATGGGTCAACATAATCTTTCAACGTTCTCTTACTGATCTGTGGATGTCTTTCAACTTTGCTAAAAAGAATTATAGAAATTTACAAACTGTATTGTTGCCCCAGAACAGGATGATTACATTAATCCAAGTTGCTGAGATGAGGGTCAAATTTTGAAATTCTATTTCATATATACAATAAGTTTCATTCAGGTGCTTCTGAGGGTGGAAAACAGGGAGACAGATTATTGCTTCATTATTTCCTATCGTTATATCTCAGTGATGGCGAACCTATGGCATGGGTGTCACAGCAGGCACACAGCGCCCTTTCTGCTGGCATGCAAGCCAAGTCAACCCAGTATTGTCCCAGAGTTTAACATGCTCAGAAAGGAGTAGCAGCGCCAGGCAATGACATCACAGGGCCATGCGCATGCTCATAAAGAGAGTAGCGGTACCAAGTGATGATGTAATGAGCCGCAACTCATTAGTTGCAACTTGTCTAGGTACTCGGTGCCTAAAAAGTTAGCCATCACTGTTATATCTGATTTCCCCCTTTTTTCTTTTTAATCATGAATTTTTTAAAAAATCTTGTTCTATAGTCTCAATATGTTATCCCCTTCTTTTGCATAAAGCAACCAACTCCCTCAGTTGTGTTGATCCCTAGCTTCTTACATTTGAACAGAATAATGTCTGTTCTCAAGGGTAGCATGATTTTCAAGCCTCCTTTCGCAATAATGGGATTGAGCCACCTTGTTTCCTTATTTATGTATTTAGATTCAAAAAAGGAAGTGGTGAAGCTGAGCAACTTGCTGACAGGTTTTCTGAGAAAGAAGCCGTTCAGCTCACACCGGAAGCTTTGCTGTCTTCAGTTGCAGCACACTTCTAAGGAAAGCCCAAACCTAGGAATTCAATTTCTTTTAAATTTTAATTCCGTGGATCTGCTCTATTTTTCCTGTGACCGTTGCTGCTGAGGAGATAACCTACCGTGTGACACAGCCGAAGGTTAACATGTTTTGCTTCCTAACTGACTAATCAGAAACAGAAATGGATTTACGAAGCACGCCCTATCGCTCTGAGGTGGCCCGCTGGTCACCCAGTGACTTGGCAGATTACTTTAGGAGGGTAAGTTTCATTTTAATTGAGCAGTGTCATCTTTACCATTTCCAATTACCATTTCCAATTTTCTCAATCGTAAAGTCTGAGCTTCTGTCTATTTTGCTCATATCCAGAAAATACATTTTCTGTACATATATATTTTATGTAATTTCAGCTTTCCAAAGTGATCCTTCTCAAAGAAGTTCACATTTTAGCTTGAATCTAGGGAGAAATGGATGTATTGTTATTATTCATCACACAGTCTGCCAGATATTGAGACTGAATTTGGCATTTTTGTCTACCTCCTTACCAAGCACCTGGGATAGGCGGATATGGATGTTTAATGGTGTTACAGATATCGTCACAGGATGGAAGCTGTTCTCAGTAAAGCTGCCTTTTATAACTGACTGATGGCGAATTTGTCAATGCCGATGGTGTTCAAATGGTGCTCCAGTTGTTTTGGGATTGAACCCAAAGCGCCTATTACTATTGGGACTACCCTTGTTCGCCTTTGTCACAGGCATTATAGTTCAGTTTGCAGGTCTTTGCATTTTGTGATCTTCTCCATTTCTTTCTCTTCTATTCTGCTGTCTCCACATCCACTATCCAGACTTTTTGGTCTTTGTTATCGACAATTGTTAAGTCTGGGGTGTTATGTGGTAGGTGCCTGTCTGTTTGGATTCTAAAATCCCAGAACTAGAATGCCTGTGGCAAATGCAAGCAAGGATAATCCCAATAGAAATAGGTTAATTCTTTTTTTCTTTCTGGGCCTACATATTCTGCAGAGAGAGGGAGGGAGGAAGGGAGGGAGGGAGGAAAAGACAGCATTTCTGCCCCAAACCAAAGTTTGAAGCTTAGCTGAATTTTTATTTGGAAGGCCATAATTAAAGGCTTTAAAGGAAAGGACACATTTCTCATTATTCTCTGTGGGGCATTAATGCCTGCTAAGAAAAAGTGTTATCTGGTTGTGCTTTGTAAAGTTCTCTAAGAAGGCTTTCTTGCATAGCCTGGTCTTTTAGCTTTTTAACTCTTGGAAGAAGGATCAGAATCAAATTGCAAAGAGCGATTGCGATGCTAGGAAGATTACACTCACATGATTACACATTGGTGCGCTCATTTCAGTGTAGAGAGTATGGAATGCTGCTTGCGTGTCCTATAAAATGCCATCTCCTCATTAAATTAACATGTGCACAGGTTGTGTAGTATACAGTCAGTTTTGAATATGGCTTCTAGGTCCAAGGGTGTGCAGTACTACAAATTTTAATCCAGAAAGATTTTGTGATCTCATTAGATTTCTTCCTATTCCTCTACCCCTTATGTCAATCACTCTCGTTTTAATATCATGTTAACTATGACAAGTGACTTGGTGCTACATAGACACCCCAAGTACTAACCCCACAGTATTAGGGCCACTAGTTCAGGCTCAGCTTGCTGTAGCTTTCAGGAGACACAATACTTCCTGCCTTCTGCATTATGTGGCTAGGACAACTTAATTTATTTTCCCTACAACTCATAGCAATGTGCTTTCACAGATGAATGCCATGTTAGCAGTCACAGAGAAGTTAAACCAAATGGCAGACTTCATTAGAACAGAGTGGAGACAGCAGGAGCACTGACAATTACAGTACCTTGAACTTACAGGTCTTCTAGCCTTGACAGATTCAATTAGTCTCTTTCAGCTTTATTATACCCCTAGGCAATAGTCAAGAATAAATCAAGCCAGAGTGACAACTTTGCAGTGGCCCAGCAACTGACTACAATTCTGTGTAGTTCAATTGAATGCACAGATTAGGCCCTTTGTACAACTTGAAGATGGATTTCTTGTTCTTTTCTTTTTTGGTTTTCTACTAATTGCTTTTGCCTTCTACAGATATATACTTTTTGCATTGCCTTTACAGATTTGTGGTCTCTACTCTTTTTATGAACAAGCTCCACGGGCAACCAGGTTTTGAACAAAATATCTGGTTTTGCACAACCTAATTTTGCACAAATATTGCACAAAGCCACCAAATATTGTGCTTGCTGAAAGAGCTTGATTTTCATGCCCGTTGCATCTTAAATGCCATTTTTTCCATGTGCTTTTCCGTTACAGTTTGGGTTTACAGTATTAATAGGTGATTGATCGCTTCTTCTTTTTCAGCTCTTACCTGTTTCTTTAGCTGGAGGTGGTGGGTGTTGAACCTGGAAACTTCTGAAAGTAACATATGATCCATTAACTCCTTCCAAAATTACAGTGACCCTATTTTCTTGGGAAAAACAAAGGACAAACCTAAACCGGGAAAGTGATTCATAAGGATAAAAAAAAAATCAATAGTTTATATTTGCAACTTTGCCTTACAAAGGACAATTCAAGAGCAAGACCAAGAAAATAAAAAAATAAAGAAATATAAAACTCAGCTTTCTGAAATAAAGGACTGTCCTTTGTAATGAAGGACACCTGGTCTCTGTATCCAAAATACAGCCAGGATTCAGATAAAATTTCTTTTCAAAGTAAGAGTAAAAAAAAACAACTTTTTTATTGATTACAAAAGAGGATGACAGTCAATTGTATTCTATTTTAGATTGTTTTTAAATTTCTGTAAGTCACTCAAAGACATGTATTTCACATAGGTGGCTGTATAAATAGAAATAAATAAATGAGAAAGAAAAAGATAGGCGAAGGCAAAAATCTTACACAGTACCACATTTCTCCATTTTGACCATTTCAGTTGAAGGTTTCTTCTTAATAAAAGCACGTACAATAAACATTTGTACACAAACCCTTATTTAGGTGGATAGATATATACATATATCTATAACTATCATGGAAAGGGTAGCATGTTGAATTAATATATACAGATGACAAGAATTAAAATTAATTGCCTGTGTAGTTAAATATCATAGTTATAAAAGTAATTGATTGTCCGTCTGCCAACCCTTTTGTCATATGTGTATACAAACTGCTATCTCACCCAGAAGCACAAAAGTGTGTGTGTGTGTGTGTGTGTATGCGTGAGTGCGTGCACGCACACAAGCACACACACATACACACAGAGATAGACACACACAAACATTTTTATACGCTCTTCCAAAAAAAATAGTAAAGAAGGCGGCAGGATAGGATGGAGATATCTCTACTGGAATGGGAAGAAAAAAATGAAAAATTTGGATGAAGGAAAAAAGGAAGCCTTGGATCCGTGTTTAGTAATGTTCAACTAATCAAGTGAGCAGCTGGTGATTTGCTAATTTTCCAGGCCTCCAGTTTTTCAGAGACAAGCTCTGTCCTCACCTACACTTAACTGTTCCTTTGTTTTTGAACAGATTCTTCTACAATACTGTCTTCAGCAGAATTTAGGGTGATCTCAACACCTTCCCCTCCCTTTCTGAATTTGCAAAGAATTATCTGAGTAAAGAGCTTCATGTTTCTGTCAGTAAATACTGTAAATTTCAAAACCAAAACTAAAATTACACAGGCATTGACCCTTTTATTTCTAGTGCTGTTGTGACACTTTTTAAAGTTCCCTTGAGCACTTCTTTTATGACCACACTGCCTTGCACTTCATAAACAAAAACCTTCTTCTCATGTCCCTTGGAACAATTACCCCCAAATGGCTCTCCCTAGGTGGAATCCTTTCCACATCTATAATTTTATGCGTCTGGATTCTCACTCTTTCCCTAGTAGGAATCTTAAGCATGCCTGGAAAACATGTCTCCCAGATGGAGACTGAAATAAGGAATTTATTTCTGTGGATGCATACTCTACTTTTTAGCAGAGTGGATTGCTAGAAATAGTTTGTTGTGAGGTGCAAATCTTATAGTTCAAATATTTTTGAAAGTGGGTTACCTGAATTCCACTCATGCTAAAGGAACACATTTAACCTCAGGCCAAATTAGGGACTTTTCAGTACATTGATGTTTTAATGCATTAGAGAACTCTGAAATGAATTGATCAGCGATGGGTTGCTATGCAAAGCACTATTCAACATTTGGCCCTTCTGCAGCTTTACTTGCAACATTTTCAACTTAGTGATTGATCATGCAATCAAGAAGAGAAGAGAAGAGAAGAGAAGAGAAGAGAAGAGAAGAGAAGAGAAGAGAAGAGAAGAGAAGAGAAGAGAAG
>JANHFO010000624.1:123746-137220 GCA_032468095.1 Pareas carinatus
GATCTATTTCGAACTTATTAGTTCTCTTCAGCTAGCCTCATCCTTGTTTTACTGGGAATTGAACTCTTGAAGTCTGGTATCCCATATATATATATATATACACACATACACAAACACACACACACACACACACACCCATACATACATACATACATACATACATACAATCAATAAAATAATATATTTTCCAACAAAAATGTTGTCTGAGTATACAATTCATTCATACAGTTTTGACTTTTATTTCCTTTTTTCCCTTTACAGACCCTTTATCTAAGAGTCCCAAAATCAAAAATATTTCATTTGAAGTATTCAAATAAGAACAATAACATAATAAACAAAGGCAAGTCTATTTCTCATATTAATTTGAAAGTTCATTTTAAAATTCAAGATTAACATATATCTTTTCTCATTTTTCTAATCCTATATACATTATATTTTTTTACAAATTGTATTTAATATTATTCATAAAATGAATCTCCATTTCATTTAAAAGTTTCATAGAAAATTTTAGCTTTCTATTTCTCATTTTTCTAATATTTTTGTAATACATCAGTTTTGTTGTTATTTCTCATCTAGTTCATAAATTGCGAACCTATATACTTTCTCCGAATCATTATTATTATATTTTTTCTTATTCAACATAAATTTTATCATTTTATCCCACATTATGTAGATTTCTATCCATCATACAATAAATCCTATCATTTCTATGAATTCCAAATTTTAAGCATATTTCATTCAAATCTCAATTTTAAATCTATCTATCTATTTTCCATATTTTTTCTTATCAAATATTATTATTTTATCCAATACCTCTTTTTATAAATTTCTGTCCATCATACATATTAACATTTCTCTTTTGTCTCTATTTTGTCTCTATTGCATTTTTTTTATCCAAAGCTGCTCTACAAATTCCACCAAAAACACCCCAGCTTGTCAGGATGCCCTCCAGAGTTAGCCATCTATTTTAAATATTTTTTTACTTTTAAATTGATCATCAGGAAATAATATTGTCCCTGTTTTGTTTTGTTTTTTCATTTTCTTTAAGGTCTGTTTTAACACTTTGTGCTGCAATCGCTCAGTTTCTGCTGCCTGTTTTTTATCTCCCCTTCGCTTTGACTTCACAAATTCTTAAACCTTTCCCCTTTTGTTACAGTAGCAGAATTTCCTCCCCTCTCAAGATTACTAACAAGCGAGCCATTGATAAATATTCTTGTTAGAAATATGTTTCCTTCCAACTTTCCACAAGCTCTCTAAAATTATTTGTTTCTTTATAATAGCATTATAACGCCGATTCTTTGCTAAAAGCATTTTATCCTGCTTCAGTAAGTTCCATGAAGAGCTCTCGGAGTTGGTGCAAATAATGTTTAGTCCCACTTCAATGGCCCTTCACACTGCCAGAGTGGTGCAAATTAGTTTATGCATACAGTAAATGAGAATGAGACAGCAGGCTTTCCTTTTACATAAAAGCAGCTTTGCCTATTTATTATTATTATTATTATTGAAATCAGAAAGTAAAGCCATTAAAGTGGGATAGGAAGTTAATTTAGCTTAGGAAACACATATTTTGGTGGAATAGGCCTCAAATGAACATTCAGACAAATAACAATTCTGAAAATATGGCATTTTCTCAGTGATTCACCTTGACAGATTATGACTCTCCACCTGCTACTGTCTTTTTAAAGACCTGGCTAGACCTATCTCCTCTGGGTTTTTTTTTACACTTCCAGTTTTTTTTCCTTTTTTCTTTTACAAAAAGGATGTTTGAAAGGTGCAGAGAAAAAGCTAAGAAATCAAGTAGATATTTAGCTTGAATTTAAATCTCTGCGGCATCAAGTGTCCATTTTTTCCTAAAATTTTTACTAGGATTTTAAGTTTCGCATTCATGCAAACAAAGATAACTGAGAGGAGATTCCAGCGTTGGCACAACATGTCCACAATTATAGTCTGACACCTGTCGTGTGTTTTAAATTAGAATTTTTAATTATGAGTACATAAAATATGCAAAATTACTGCAGATCTCAAGTCATATAATCTTCCCAAGTACAGCCCTCCACAGGAGGTTAAGGCACCTACACTTACTCCACCAACTCTGAAATACAGTTAATATTATCCATTTAGGTGCTAAACTGAAGACCATGTGGAAACTTCAACTGGTTTACAATGCAGCAGCACAGACTGTGATGGGTAAGCCTAGGTTTGCCATGTAAAACCACTGTTGTGTAAGCTCCTCTGGTTTCCTATTTCTTTCCGAGTGCAATTCAAAAATGCTGGTCATCCTCTTTAAGGGACAGGTAATCTGTGGGATTGCCTTTCCCTAAGGACCTCCCCCCATCCTACCATGTCAGACAGGGTACATACACAACTAATTCCTTTTCTTCAATATTGACATCTTATACAGCTAGGTGCCTTTTCTGTGGCAGTCCCTGCACTATGGAATACCCTTTCCCCCGTCCTTGAAGTTTGGCAGGTTTCTGCCCTCCTAACCTTTGGTGAAATTTTGATGATCTAGCTTTTCTCCTAAGCACTGGGATAAGATGAAATGACTGGATGTTGGAAGCTTTGACATGGCACCAAGTTTTTATTTTGTTTTTATTTTAATGGTACCACGTTTCCCCGAAAATAAGATCGGGTCTTATATCAATTTTTGTTCCAAAAAACGCATTAGGGCTTATTTTCTGGTTAGGTTTTATTTTCAGGGAAATATGATACTAAAAGCGTCCATCTGGCTGATGACCTTCACTGGGGCTTATTTTGGGGGTAGGACTGATATTACAAGCATTTTCCCACTAGGTTTTATTTTCTGAAAAACAGGGTATTAATGTGACTTTTATGTTATTTTAATTTTTTATTAGGAACTGCAGAGTTTGTTATAAGTTGGTGTCTATATAAATGTTATAAATAAATAAAATTACCAATTACAAATAGTTTTCTCTGCATTTAGATACTTTCTTGAATTCTCCCTACTTCTCTTCTTTCAACAAACTACCGACTTTCTCTGGTTGAGTGGCTGTGACCAGAACGCAAAGGTGGGCTTCGATATACCTTACCCATAGAGATGCATCTGACCCATTTGTTACGGACATTTCAAAGAGCACTGAAAACAATTTTATTCAGGTCATTTGAAGTTTAATGTGATTGGACTGCTACTATTCTTTCCATATGTTCTTTAATAATAATAATAATAATTTTATTTCTATCCTGCCCTTCTCCCGAAGGATTCAAGGCGGCTTACAGGCAATATTAAAATACAGAATACATATATAAATTAAGAACATTATTAAAAAGATTAAATCAGGCCTGAACATTAAGGTTTAAAAGGGGAGCGATAAAATTATTTCTCAACTTATTAAAAATTTCATATTAAACGCAGGAGAACAGGGTACGGCTATCCCAAGCCTGCTTGATGGAGCAGATGGGTCTTCAGGGCACGGCGGAAGGTCCGGAGGGTCGGTAATTGATCAAATAGCAGGTGGGAGGTCATTCCAGAGGGTGGGAGCTGCCACAGAGAAGGGTCTCCCCCTGGAGGTCACCAGCCCACACTGTTTGGCTGACGACACCCTGTGGACGCCCACTCTGTGGGAGCGTACAGGACGGTGGGAGATATCATTGGATAAAATGCGGTGCTGCAGGTAACTGAGCCCTATGCCATGGAGCACTTTAAAGGTGGCTATCAACACCTTGAAGTGCACCCACGTGCCCACCAGCAGCCAGTGTAGTTCACGCAGGAGAGGGGTTATGTGGGCACATTCACTCTCCCCCAAAATCCCCCGCACGGCTGCATTCAGAACTAGCTGTAGTCTCTGGATGCACTCCAAGGGGAGCCCCATGTAGAGAGCATTGCAATAGTCTAGACGGGAAGTGGCAAGGGCATGAGTGACTGTTTGTAGGGAGCCCCGATCGAGAAAGGAGAGCAACTAACAGATCAGGTGAACCTGATAGAAGGCCCCCTTGGCGACGGCTGCCACATAATGTTCCATAGACAGCCGTGCATCCAGGAGGACCTCCAAGTTGTGCGCCCTTTCCGTGGGGGCCGGTGTTTCATCCCCAATGGCCAGCGATGGTTGAAGCTGGCTATATCAGGACGCTGGTAATCACAGCCAGTCAGTCTTGGAGAGGTTGAGCTTAAGTCTGTTCTTTCCCATCCAGATCTGCACAGCTTCCAGACACTGGGACATCACTTCCACGGCATCGTTAGGGTGGCCCAGGGTGGAAATGTACATCTGGGTGTCATCAGCGTACTGATGGAATTCCACCCCAAAGCCACGGATGATCTCGCCCAGCAGCTTCACATAAATATTGAACAGGAGAGGCAAGAGGATCGACCCCTGCGGCACCCCACAAGTGAGACGCCAAGAGGACGACCTCTGTCCTCCAGTCAATACTGACTGCGACCGGTCGGAGAAGTAGGAGTGGAACCACCGAAAAACGGTGCCGCCAATTCCCAACCCCTCCAACAGGCAGAGCAGGATACCATGGTCAATGGTATCAAAAGCCGCTGAGAGGTCTAATAGGACCAGGATAGAGGAAGAACCCCTATCTCTGGCCCTCCAGAGATCATCCACCAACGCGACCAATGCCGTTTCTGTCCTGTATCCGACCTGGAAGCCAGACTGGAGCTTATCCAGATAGACTGATTCCTTCAGGTGCCTGGGGAGCTGATACGCAACCACACTCTCTACAACCTTCGCCAAAAATATTATTAATATTTGTAATAAAATCAAACTTTGAATAGTATATAGCAAGGCAAGCAAGACAATGCAATCAAACTTTGAATAGTATATAGCAAGGCAAGCAAGACAATGCAAATTTAAAAAAGTACAGAATATGAATTCATATACTAACTAACATAATGAATCCCACTATTATTGAAAGTCAAAGGCATGTCAGAATAGGACTGTTTTTAATTGCCTTAGGGGGAACCAGGAAGGCTGGTGCCAAATTCTAGCTTGAAGACTACACATCTTAAATTGCCAAATTTTAAAAATACTGCTTTACTATTTTTTAGTATAACTGAACACCACCACCCCCGCCGCTTTGTGACCAACATTATGCGTACCTCTTGAAGAGTCATTATGCGTACCTCAGCAAACCCTCACTAGATATTCAGACGTGATGGATAGAATTATTCTAGCAGATGGGTCCCTATATATCTGGATTTTATGGTGCAAAGCTTTCTAAGAGATACTTTAATAACTCTGCAGTAGGAAGCTGGCACTGCCATACCAGCTGTGCTTCTGGATTGTCTCCAAAGGCAGATCCACATAGAATGCCTTGCAGGAATCTAGATGTGTATTAATCAAGGTGCAAATTAACTTTGCCAGAGCATCCTGACTGATGCATTAGCCAAAGCTGGGCAAGGGGGCGTACATAAGTGCATCAGCATGCCTACCGCCCCTGTCCTACTGTTCCCATTTATTTGAACTCATTTGTTATGCATATGCTTATACCTGTTTATACCACTAACATGTTTATATGGTATGTTTATAGTTATACTTGTTTTCTCATACATGCTTGATCAAATAAAAAAAATAAGTAAATAAGTAAATAAATAAAAGCCCTCGTGCACTTGATCCTTTAAAAGAAAGCAAATAAATAAAACAGAAAAACAAAGAGGGGTTTTCTAAGGGTTGTAAATAGGTTGTGTAACTGTACAAGTTGGGAAGCTGTACAGAAGATGCATTTCTTTGAACTGCTACTTAAATGCCAATAAAAAAGAAGAAAAAAAATCATATGGCACTCTTCTCACTGTAAATAATTATGATCTTAGAGCTATAATTGCATGATCTTTCCTGAAATTAAGGTTTATTTTTTTATAAAAAAAATTTAAAAAAATTATATCAGCTTAGATCAGCATCTGAAAGATCTGACAAATTGTGTCTTTAGTATTTCAATTCATGATGATGAAATAGCCTTGAACACTATTCCTGACTACTGTCATTATAGGAACAATTCTTCAGTATACCTCTCACTGGTTAGTATTATTTCTGAAGAAGCATGCCTAATTTTCAGCCATAAATCACTTATACTTTAGTCAGACACTTTGAAATATGATTACAAATATGCTTTTGATTATTAGCAATACAGGCCTAACAAAATTATGCATAACTGCTGAATTAGATGGCATTTATTTCCCCAAAAATATGAGTAGAGGATGTCAGGCTAATAGTGATTTTTATAAGTGTCTTATCATAAACTATGCTTATTTTCATTTGCAGTTAAACTTCAAGGATTGCGAAAAAGTTGTTAGGAAACTTAACATAACTGGACAAAGATTTCTGGTAAGTTTTTCAATGAATCAAAACTTTTATACAGAATATAGAGTTGGAAGTGATCATAAGGGTTATTTAATCCAATTATCCAGAAAGTTCAGGAACACCAATTAAACCTTGTTACAAACTTTCAGAAAGATATGTCAAAAGACCTAATTTCCTTTGTGTATGCAATTTAATCAGTCAGTCAATCAATCAATCTTTATTGATGGATAACTAATAAGCTAATACAAACAAAGAGGTATTGGTATATAATTAGAGAAGTAGAGGAAGAGAGGACAAAACATCATGTGTTACTAGTTACATTTAAGCAAATATGACTCTCATGTGACCATTGCAATTCTATTTTTATTTTATAATAAGCATCCTCAATAACCATGGTATATGCCTAATTATAGTTTGCTCCATTTTTGTTTCAGAACATGTCTGAAAATGATATTCAGAAGTTTCCAAAGCTAAAAGTTCCGTAAGTAAATAAGATCCATTTTAATATCTGATTCTGTTGCCAGTACGTTGATGCTAAATATGTGGAAAAGCAATCCTATTAAAAGGAAAACTACTTCCTTGAACACAATTTCTGTTCATGTTCACTAGATGCTTCCCTTCCCCTCCCCCGACTTGAATTGACTTGTCCTGGATCAGATAAAATTAATTTCCTTTCTGTGATGGTGTAGAGATGAGAGCAGAAATTTATTTCCGAAAGATACAATAAACGTTGGCCCCAACAGGAAATACTAATGGACTGTACTTGAAGAATAGATACAACCAATACAACCTTTTCTAATTTAAATAACTTGATCAGAATCCAAACTGAGTTTTTTTTATTTATAAATAAACATAAACAAAATAAAGAACTTAGGTAGAATCTAAGCTGAGTTGTATTCAGATTTTCAAATCAGTAAGAATAAGTCATGATCACCTTTTTGTGCAAATTGCTATGGCACTTTAGGGCAGTTGACGTAAATAACATTAATGCCGTTATTATTTTCAAACATTTATTCTAGAGTTAAATGTAAGAAGAAATAGAAATAATGATGGGATGCAAAAATAACTTCAATTTTTTATAGCAGAACATAGTATTCTTTTTTCCCCTTCCTTATATAAAGCTGGCTACAAAGTTTAAATTTCAGTTATATTGCAAGGAACATCTCAAACCTTCACAATATATTTTTTTACTTTTCACATCAGGGAAGGATAGAAATGTATGGAAAGCAACCAGTGTTCGTATAAACTAGATTTGGCTATGCTTTCTTTTCTTAATTGGTTCCTTTAATATGTTTTGTTTACTATTTTCTTCTCTGCTATGTATAACGTTATTTATTACCCCAAAAGGGAATAGCGTGGTGGATTTGTAAATATGCATCTCTAAAATATAATTGTTATCAAGCAAAAAAACCCACACTCATTCTTGTCTTCTATAGTAGGCAATTGGTATGAATATATAGATTAAATTATCTGTTGTTATTTTGACTCATCGTCTTATGGCTTTTTTTAAAAAAAAATCTAAATCATTCTGCCACTATCATTGTCCTTGCTTAATTACTTCAAAAGTGATGTAGTTGTACTGAAGTTCTGCAACATGCTTTTTTTAAAACCTAAATTATTACTATGGGAACCTTGCAAATTCACTCAACAATTAAATTGGGGTTGTTTTGGTACATTTAGGGAATATAAATAATAATTCTGATACAAATGCAACACTCCAATTTCTAAAATATGTCATAACTGCTCCCAGCTGCTCCAAATATATCCCAGAATTGTTCAGACACATCAGACAGAACTCTTCTGACTGAGAATTTTGAAACTTTTAGTATAAATATATATATCAAGGGCTCCAGGATGTGGAGTGCTTAGAACAGTTGCTTGATCTTTTATGCAATATTTTGATATGGTTTTTCCTTTCAGTAGCATGTGCTTTCCTGTATCAGTTTAGCATCTGAAATAGCTTCAAGATCACATGTTTTGCAACAGACAATATCACCGTCTCTTATTACCACCCACACAGTAGTTTTCTTCCATTTATAGTTCTTTTGTTTTTTCTTAACCATCTTGACAATGGCAATGTGTTAGTCTCATAATGGAGAAAGAATCATCGTTTTCATTGGCCTCATTCAGGGTGACCAATCAGAAGCTCAGATTGAGTTTGCTTTAGATAATCGAAAAAGCTCTGGGAGACCTTTGTTGGTGTTTGTCCATAGTAGAATAATAGCACCTAAGAGACATAATTGTGCTACAAATATTTTGTGGGATTTGATTAACATGTATGACTTAAATCAAATAGAAAAGACAAAAGATCTTTAAGAAGATCTTATGTCTATTGATTGCATGAGGTTGGAACCTCTGGATATACAAGGCATGGCATTAATCATGGGAACTCATGTTCTGTATTATTACATTGTGGTCACTGTTTATTCTTTGATTGTGTTCTGCTTTATTCTGGCAGGTTGCCAAATGCAGAAAATACTTTGTTGTGTTTTGCAGGCAGATTGACAAATGCAAAAGAGTGCATTGTGTCTGGCATTACAAATAGTGTTGCTGTTGCTCATTCAGGTTCCTAAATATGAAAACTACATTGCTTTATTTAAGCAAAAAAAGTTCCAAACCAATTGCCACTTATGTATTTTTAATATTCATGAGATTGTTAAAATGAATCTCTTGCTATTGACATCTTTGCCAGATTCAGCTTTTATTACTTTTTCTGCAAGCAGAAGTTTCAGAAACTATCTTTAATGGCTGCTTTCACTGTTTGCTAGGAGATTTTTTTAAAAAAATATTTGTTTAAGTTATTATCCCCTTGGTCGATTTTGTATGTGTGTGGATTGGCTAATAAACAGTAGATATTTACCACCTATTGCTCTATTAATTTTAAATACCTCAAAATAAAAGCTTGCAAAATGTTTTTGAATTTTATTCTGATGGAACAGAAAACATTCAAATGTTCTCATAGTTTGCTTTATTGCACCTTACTATGCATCTACCCATCCATCCACCTATATGTTTGTCAAGATCAATGAGTTTAAATTTGTCACTCCATATAACACGAGAAAAATAGACAAGATAATAAAAAACAATGAGTCATACACAATTCCAATCAAACATTATCATCTGATTTGCCATATTCATTCACTCACTCATTCATTCATTCATTCATTCACATCTTATACATACACACACTGGCTGAATTGTACT
Organism: Pareas carinatus; assembly: GCA_032468095.1. Taxonomy (NCBI): domain Eukaryota; kingdom Metazoa; phylum Chordata; class Lepidosauria; order Squamata; family Pareidae; genus Pareas; species Pareas carinatus. The sequence continues at coordinate 133,208 of JANHFO010000624.1, forward strand.
ATTGTACTAAGCCGATAATATGCTTTTAGAATCAGAATAGAGCTGGAAGAAACCTTGGAGGTCTTCTAGTCCAAACCCAAGTGAGCATATTAATATCGACTTAGTACCTCTTGTTTTATCTACTGGGAAACTGCTGAGTGACTGGATGGCTGGCAACTACTACATAGATGTTTCTCCAAGATTTTCTTAGGGGATGAAGTTCCAAAGTCGGGCTATCTGGAAAGCACGAAAGCAAATAATTACAAGGTCTAGAGGCATGGAGAGCTAGGAATTGAGTAGTTTCTAACCCAAAAGGAAGAATCTGAAACTTCTGTGCCTAAGGAAGGCAGTCTGCACCATTAGATTTCACAAAGAAGGCATGCTATCAGCTAAGGAGCCTACATTTGGTAGGTTCCAGAAGACATGCCTTCTCTGTTGTGGTACTAGCCTTATAGAATATCCTTTCCCATGAAATTAGACTGGCTTCATCTCCTTTGATTTTTTGAAAGATTGATTATGCTGCCAGGCCTGGGGCTTCCAGGGAAACAAAGATTTCTCTTGATGGCTCCATTGCTGAGGAGGTCATTTTTAACCCTCCCTGATTAGTACTTTCATTTTTATGATGTTTATTAATGTGGTTTTTTTTAAAGATTTGAATCTGTTTTTATATTGACTAATTAATTTTCGTGTGCTGAGTCACCTTTTGTAAGTTGGCAATATAAATCTGATTAAATAAATAAAGTCCTTCCCTTTATAAGTCTTACAGCAGTACTGTAAGAGATAGCATAGTTAGGATGTAAACACTTAAGCCTTTGTTTCCTTATCCTCACTCTTTCTTCCCCCAAAGCAAGATCTGCAGACTTATAAAAAGAAAGGAAGTAGAGAATAGAGGAACTAGAGGAAGGGGGAGAAACTTCTCCATTGAGTATTTCTTTTTTAGTGCATGAGAATGTTTACTTAGTTGCCCATCTGCTGATTCTAAAATTTTGCCAAATCATGCTTTTAATTAGCATTTGTGAGGAACCCTGTTCTATGTGCAGTTTTGAAGTTTGAGTGTTAGGAATTCAGAGAAAAATGATTAAACTGTTCAAAAAGCATCCTGGGCTTTCTCATTGAACCAGTGGTCACCAACCTTTTGGATCTCAGAGACCACAAAATTCATAATTTTAAATCCCGTGGACCACTAATAGGAATTTTTTAAAAAAGATACATACATTTATAAAATAATGATCAGAGAACTCCCATTTTATTAATATAAAAGGCACCTATTTAATATAACGAAATTAAAAAAGCTTATTTAATTATACCAAAAATCATAAATGCTTATTCAATCATAAAATTTTAAAAGGTTGTTTAATTGTAGCAAAATTATTAAAGTTACTTTAATTATTACAAATAATTGAAGTTTCTTTAAGTATTACACATTTTAGTGTGATATTTGTTCCTGCTTGAGAGAGAGAGAGAATGAGAGAGAAATAGAGAGAGAGACAGACAGACAGACAGACACACAAACAGAGGCAGAGGGAGAGAGAATGAGAGACAGACACAGAGAGAGAGAGAGTCATAGAGACAAATAGACACACACACACTGGAGCCACACAACTATACAACAAATAATTTCCAGATTTTCCTGCAGACCACCAAAATTTTCTCCCGGCCTACAGTGGGCCCTAGCCCACAGGTGAGCCCCAGCCCATGGGTTGGTGGCTACTGTGTTAAACCACTGATGTCTATCCAGCTATTCCAGAAATTCAGAGAACTTCTGCTTTGATTTGGCAAGTGGTTGATCTTGACTGCTTCCTCACCAGGGATTTATATCAATTTACAATACCATTCACTCATTGCTGAAGTGCTATCAAGTCTGTCTTGATTGGTTATGATCTATGAAATGTGCCCTATTGGGAAGGGAAAAATATCTTATTTGCTTTATATTGTGTATGAGTGTGTGTTTACTTACCTGATTTCTGTAGCCACTCATCTCACTTTTATATGGCACCAGATGACTTACAGTAAAACAAATAAATACATAAAATACATAATACAAAACAACCTAAAAACACATGGCAGCTGGGCATGATCTAAGGCAGCGGTTTTCAACCTGGGGTCTGGAAAAGTTTGGAAAAAGTAATATGTATTAAGTGTTACTTAGTAATTAGTTGAATTTGTGGGAATGATATGTTTTGGGGTTCGCAGCTTGAAAAAGGTTGAGGACCTCTGATCTAAGCTATCATGTTATAAATCTCCTAGATTTCCACACACACACCCCTTAGGGCAGTACAGATATTGAAAAATTAAATTCATTCCTGGGCAGATTCAGAGTCTGAGAGACATAATACAAATGAAATGAGATGGGAAAGGTAGTGGGAAAAGAACATGGCCACTCCCAAACTTCCTAGATGAGAGATTATATTGTTTCTTTCTCACTGTGAGACACTTTCCTTGGCTGATCTCCAGGGCCAAGAAAATTAAAAGCACATCCCTCATTATTTATTTATTATATTACTTAGATTTTTATACCACCCTTCTCCCGAAGGACTCAGGGTGGTGTACAGCCAGAGTAAAAATAAACCAAATTAAAAATCAGAGAGGGCTCAGGGCAACCCGGCTTGGATAAATAGTAAGGTCTTAAGGGCCCGACGGAAGGCTCGGAGATCTGAAATAGTTTGTATTTCCGGAGGGAGTTTGTTCCAAAGGGCCGGAGCTGCCACAGAGAAGGCTCTCACCCTGGGGGTCGCCAGCCGGCATTGTCTGACTGACAGCACCCTGATGAGGCCCTCTCTGTGCGAGCGTACTGGCCTGTGGAAGATATTAGCTGGTAGTAAGCGTTCCTGCAGATATCCTGGTCCCATGCCATGGAGTTTAAGAGTTACTATCATTTGATCCCTAAATGGCTGCCATTATGGATTTCTTTAATTCAAATACTGAATCTTAGATTCACTGTTAAAGGGTTAAAAAAAGTTGCTGTTTGAAACTCAAAGAAATTTGAGATTCAAAGAAGGCAGTAACTTAAAGCACAGAAAGCACTATTAGCCCTATTGCTTTGTTTCCCTAGCAGTTGTCAAAATACATGTTCACAGGACAAAAAGTAATTAGCATTTGCTTTTCTGTCATGAACAGTATCTTATGGGTCATCTAGTTCATTCCTCTGTTTAGCAGCCTTGTTTAGCTTACCACCCACAGGGGGGCATATTAACCATGCAGCTGGCATGCGATCATAGTGGAGGAAAGGTCTGAAATCTGGAAAGGGCTTTCTTAAATCAGATTCCAGTACAGGAGACCGAGCAGCTCAAGGTGTGGTGTTGAAAAGCTTTAGAATGAAACCTCTCTTAAGGATCTATGTGAGATCCTTATAAATAACTTTTAAAAAATTAAAAATTAAAAAGTGCCCATTACTTGCTGAAAGTAACAGCTAAACACACTTTATAGATATCCAAAGCACAAAGAGACTCAGGGATTTTTCACACATCGCATTAAGCTGAAATGTTGCTTGCTTCTGTGACTGAGTTTGTAAACATTATTAGTTTCAGTGGTCTGAACCATGATGCACTGCTTCACCTGATTTAGTGTATAATTGAACTATAGAATCTGATTCTATAAGATATAGAACAGTTGCCTCCTTTGTTGGTTTTTAAAAGGTTAACTGGTAAATTTCATGTTGAATAAAGATATTGAAGAGTGTGATCAAGTTAGCTACAATATGTGCTCTGTTCTCACACCATGCTTAACTCCAAGTTATTACTTTCAAGAGATAAAAAACAATCCCAAATCATGTGCATCACATTATTTTGCAATGTTGCATTAGCTAGAGTATCATATTATGCCACTTTTATAAAAGTACCGAATGAGGTGATTTAGTAACCATATCTTATGGTCCAGGTGTTTTGCAAACACAGCTTATGTAATATTAGATTACAATATTACATAGGTTTTCCTAACCCAGGCTGTCCTGATCCCTCTTTTATATTTCTATTTCTATTTTGCATTTTAATTGGGGTTTTAAATCTTAAATTTTATATTGAAATTTTTAGTTTAGG